>OVAN01001293.1:0-42623 GCA_900406275.1 Anastatica hierochuntica | reverse complement strand
TGAAGAGAGAGTGAAATTTTTTTACAAAGTCTGGAAAAGGATCCCATTAGATAAAAAAACTATGTTGAGATTGGATCCTCCTCCAATCATTTCTAGGAACCTTAGCAAAGGTAAAGGTCTAGTTTCTGAGTTTACTCAAAAACATTTCTCAGTGGTTGAGACGGCACATGAACTCCCTGGATCAAACTCTTGGTTGCGGCTTTCCAAACTGCACAATCTCAACCTGCTATTGCTAGGATGGACTTCATTTATCAAGAATGTAGAAGGCCGATTCTACGGCTGGAAAAAATTTCATCTAAGGATTGTCCTATGATTTTTGGAACTGGCTCCAATGGAGCTGGTACTTCTGGGACAACCCTGAGGAAGAAATCTCAAAGAAAAAGACCCACCAAGGAAGTAAGGCAGAGTCAAAGAGCAATGATGGAGCTATCAAGCAGTAAGAGTGATGTTGAAATGGAACAAGCTTCCAGGATTGGAGACAAGAGAAAAGCTGAAGCAAAGGAGAAGGGTTCTCATAAAGTGGCAAAGCAAAGCTTGGAAAAAGTGATCCCCTGTAGGGGACTGCCTGGGGATCAATGAGCATCCTCTCTTGGAATTGCCACAGAATAGGTAAACCCTATGATCTGGTAATTCCTCGCTTTAAGGAAATGCGCTCTAAATGTTTTTTTGATGTCCTTTTTTTATGGAGACTATGAATAATAAAGATATTCTAGTAGACTTACAAGCTTGGCTTAATTATAATAATGTATATACGGTTGATCCAGTTGGTACAAGTGATGGTTTAGCTGTTTTTGGAAGAAAAGTGTAATCCTAGAAGTGCTAGAATCGAGGAAAAACCTAGTAGACTGTAAGATATTATTTGGTGATGAAATTTTTTTTGTATCTTGTATATATGGCCCTCCACAAGTTTCGAACAGAGTTGTGTTTTAGGAGAAGTTATCTAGAATTGGTGTAGTCAGGCAAGATAGTTGGTGTCTTATTGGTGATTTCAATGACTTGCTGCACAATGGGGAAAAGTTAAGTGGTCCTTGCAGAAATAATGCCCAGTTTCAACCTTTCTGTGATATGATCCAGGCTTGTAGCATGCTAGAACTCCCTAGTATTGGAAAAAGTTTTACTTGGGGAGGCATGAGACATAACCAATGGATCCACCGTAAATTAGATAGATGCAACCAATAAAGCTTTTCTAGATAAAAGGGGATCTGACCATAGACCGGTTTTAGTCAAATTGGTCTCATCTCAGGAAGCTTATAGAGGTTTTTTTAGATATGACAAGCGGTTTCTCTTTAAGCCAATGATCGAGGAAACAATTATTAAGGCATGGCATCATGACAATTCCCATATAAAAGTGTCAGTGACTGAAAGGTTAAGAAGATGCAGGAAAGGGCTAAGCAAATGAAAAAAAAGAAACAACATCAATGCTCTGGGTTCAATCTCTCAGCTACAAAAGCAATTAGAAGAAGAACAATCTGGTTCTCATCCAAATTTTGGAATCATCAGGAGGTTGAAGAAAGAACTGGTCTTAGCTTACAAAGAAGAAGAGAGATTTTGGAGGCAAAGAAGCAGAGAAAGATGGTTGTCAAAAGGGGACCTTAATACTAAATTTTTCCATGCCACAGTCAAAGCTAACAGAGGCTCCAAGTACATTGATAAGTTGATTGATGATGCTGGAATTTCTCACAGATCTGAAGCAGCTAAAGGTGAGGTAGCAGCAGATTATTTCAACAAATTTTTTACCTCAAGACAGCCTGCTCATTGTCACAACTTATTAGAAGGTATGCTACCTAAAGTTACTCTAGAGATGAATAACATGCTGATTAAAGAGATGACAACTCAGGAGATAAAAGAAGCAGTCTTTTCTGTTAAACCTTCCAGTGCCCCTGGAGCCGATGGAATGAATGCATTATTCTTCCAACACTATTGGGCTATTGTGGGAGAACAGGTAATCACAAAAGTTAAAGGATTTTTCAGGTCAGGAATCTTCCTAGTTGAGTGGAATTACACTCAATTATGTTTGCTTCCTAAGATCAAGGACCCCTCTAGAATAGTTGATTTTAGACCGATTAGCCTCTGTACAGTGCTTTGCTCAGTGCTTTACAAGGTTATTTCTAAGATCTTGGTCAAAAGGCTTCAACCTTTTCTAGCTGATATAATTGGTCACACTCAATCTGCATTTGTAGCTGAGAAAAATATTACAGACAATATCATCATGGCTAATGAGATAGTGCATGGTCTCAGAACCCATCCTCAAGTCTCTAAGGGATTCATTGCCATTAAATCTGATATGTCAAAAGCATATAACATAATAGAATGGACTTATATTCAGAAACTGCTTCACGCATTAGGGTTTCATCCTCAAGAGTTCCATGGGTGATGCAATGTGTGTCTTCTGTTACATACACTATTCTGATAAATGACAAACCCTATGGACTAATCTCACCACAAAGATGATTGAGACAGGGTGACCATCTGTCACCATTTCTGTTTGTGTTTTGTACAGAAGGTCTGATCAATTTGCTAAATAAGGCTGAGAGGCTCAATGAGGTATTTGGAGTTCAATTTGGAGATATTGGGCCTGCTACCAACCATTTGCTCTTCACAGATGATAACTTGTTCATCTGCAAAGCCTCTGAAGATCAATGCAGAAAGCTCAACTAGATTCTGAGAATATATGGAGAAGCTACTGGCAGGTAATTAATCTTACCAAATCCTCCATCACTTTTGGAAACAACATCCAAGAGGGTCTTAAGCCTATCATTAAAGACATCATGGGGATCCAACAAACATGTCCCAAGATTTAAAACTTCTTGTGGAAATCTCTAAATGGGTTTATTCATGTAGCTAGTTGTCTCCGAGCGAGAAGGATGAAAGTGGATAGTGAATGTCAAGCATGTGGAGTTGAAGATGAATCTATTAACCATGTTCTTTTCACCTGTCATCTAGCTAGAAAAATATGGGCTTCATCTAGTTTCCCATGGCCTCAAGGTGGTTTTTGTAAGACATCCCTGTACAATAATGTACATTTCCTTCTTTAGACAACCAAAACCCACAAAGTCCCCATGGAAACTAAAAGATTCTTCCCTTGGCTTTTAGGGATTATAAGGAAGAACAGAAATGTCTTAGTCATTGAAGGTAAGGTTTTCAATGTCATGGAAACAATCCAAAAAGCTCAAGAAGAATTTGATATGTGGTTTCTAGCTAAGACAGTAACTAGGCAGGAAGAACAAGCTTTAAAGCAGCACAAATTTGTCAAAGTTGATGTATGGGTTCCTCCTTCAGCTTCTTGGGTAAAATGTAATATTGGTTTTGCATGGGCAAAATCAATAAAGCTAGGAGGAGCTTCATGGATCTTAAGAGATAAACAAGGTGAAGTCCTTATGTATAGTATAAGAGCTTACCCAAACACTACCTCTAAGAAAGAGGCTGAGTTTTTGAGTCTTCAATGGGCAATGGAGAGCATGAAAAGTTTGCACCAGGATAATATTGTGTTTGCCATCACAGGTTATGAAATGGTTAAGGCTATGAAGAAACCTAAATCTTGGCCGACCCTAATCTTTCATATTTCAGTGTTGCAAAAGGCAACTTTTCATTTTTTGAATTGGCAATTGGTAATGGAACCGAAGTTAAGAAATAGAGGAGCAACTCTAATTGCAGAAAGTGTAACGAGAGACTCTAGAATGTAATCGTATGTAGCTGATGGTTTTCCAAGCTGGTTGTCATCTCTCTTTTCTGCTGAAAGAGCAACTCCTCTGTATTCTTCTGCCTTGATCTCTTAGAGTAAATAATTCATGTCTTTTGTTTGGCCGATGGGGTGTTTTTTTGTTCGCTCCCCTGTTATAAAGTACTTTCTCTTTTTTGAAGTTAACCCAATAAATGATAAAAAAAGACGCATAGTGCAAATGGTTGGCAAATCTTCAAAATAAAGTTTTGAGGGTCAAATGCTCCAAAAGGAAACCTTAAATTTATCTCTAAAACTGTTTGTATTTTACATTATAGTCCTCAACTATTATAATATTTAATTATTATCACTAAACTTTCATAAATAAATAAAAAAATTTACAAAAATATTCCACACAATATTAACAACAAACGTTATACAACAATAAAAAATATAAATAATAAACACACATAAGCTAATTATTAGTATTGTAGTATATATTTTAATTTGTGCAATATTTGTGTTTATGTAAATTTTTTGTTATAAGAATGTATTCTAGTTTTAGTTTGTGTTAAATTATCTTAATATAATATTATGTTTATGTGAAATAATATATTTATGTTATAAAATTCTGTAATTTAGTTTAAATATTTTTGTTTAATTTTATGTAATAATAAAATTTATAAAGATGCATTAAAGATGATATTATGATAGAAAATTATATAAAGACAAAAAAATGATAAAAAAGTAATTACTAGTAAACTTTTAGGAGAGATACATAGTTATAAGGACCAAAAATGATCAAATTTGAGGTTTTGAGGTTCCTTTTGGAGATGCTCTAAATAGTAGAGTAACAAGTTTTTAAAAATTTCTTAACAAATTCAGTTTTTTCTAACAGCGTTGATGGAATTTTTTCCATTCATTTTCATCTCAAATGATAATGTTTTAGAGAAATGTCCAATTCCTTCATTTTTATTCCTCTAATTATGCATCCATTTTGAAGACAGATTGTTCTGATTTATTTTTTTATATATCTATAAAAGCATCTGATAAAAAAAGAAATATTTCTATAAAAGCAAAACAAAAGCATAAAAAGTTAATCTGAAATTGACATTTTCTTTAACAAATTAAGATCCAATTTACTAAAAATATGAAGTAGGAATGAAATCGAAACAAATCGTCCATAATAAATTATTTTAAATATTATTTTTCATAAACCAAAAATAAGAAAAAACCTTTAAAATCAAATCGACACTAAATAGAAATTTAAATTAAACATAAGTGAGGTTATAAGCTCATTTCAAACATCTTGGCCGAAAGGTTATAACCAATGTTATTATCTCTAAAAATCAATAATCATTTATAGTAGGGAGGCAAATCACATATAATGTATCAATTACACATGAATTGATGCATAATCTAACTACAGCCTCAAGGAGCATAAGTTCATGGCCATGAAACTAGACATTACAGAGGCCTTTGATAAGCTAGAATGGGGATACATAAATTATATGCTCAGGTCTTTGGGGTTTTCTGATTAATGGTGTGGATCGGTAATGTCCTTTGTTAGATCTGCTTCTTTTTCAATATTGATCAATGGGGGGAGCCAATAGAAAATATTTTATCTCATAGAGGTATCAAACAAGGTGATCCAATTTCACCTTATCTCTATCTCATATGCTCAGAAGGGCTGTCTATTTTGCTATCTAATCTTAGGAAGAATAGGAAAGTATGTGGCTTTCAGACTGGAAAGGGAGGTCCCTTTTGCACTCACATGTTCTTTGTTGAAGATTCTCTGCTTTTTTTGTAAGGAAATGAGGTCAAAATGTAGATTTTAAGAGCCTTAGATATATACGGGAAGGTCTTGGGTCATTATGTGAATTTTGCAAAGTCTGCTTTGATGTTCAGTGAGAATACTCCTCAAGACATTCAGGATAACATAAAGCCGACTACTTCTAATTGAGAGAATAATAGGAATGAAAAAATATCTCCTTCCAGAGCTTATAGTAAAAATCTAACAACTACTTTCTCTTTCTTAAAGAAGATAATTGAAGACAAGGTGGAAGGCTAGTTCTCAAAGTTGTTGTCCTCAACAGGAAAGGAGATTTTAATAAAGTCAGTAGTCACTACTATCTCAAACTACGCAATGTCATGCTTCCATATGCCTAAAAGTTACTAAATCAAATAGCTCAGGTGATAAGAAAGCTCTTTTGGTCTGCATTTAAGGATAAAACAAAAATCTATTAGGTTTCATGGGACAATATCACTAACTCAAATAAGGTTTGAGGTTTGGGCATAAGGGATTTGAAACATTTTAATAAAGCTTTAGTGGCCAAGCAAATCTGGAGGATTCTTAAGTATCCTGACGCTCTGCTTGCAAGAATTTATAAAGCAAAATATTTTGCGAAATCTATTCTTATGGATGCAGAAATAAGCAGAAGTTCATCTCATGCCTGGAAAAGTTTAAAGCAGAGCTTGCCTCGTATTAATGCAGGAACGATATGGAGTATATGGGATGGCAATATATTTTAGGCTTGGCATGACAAGTTGCTACCAATCAAACCTCCTTGGCCTCCGCGTAATGCAGGTAATGACAACTTCCAAAATGACATGTAACTCACAATTGTTAGATGGTTATGGAAAGGAGTGAGACAACCAAAAGTTGCAGCAGTTAGTGCATCCGTAGGATATCCCTCTCATAAAGCTCACAAAACCCAATCTTATCAAAAAGGGAGACAACTTGGAATGAGCTTATTCAAAGGATGGAGACTATAATGTTAAAAATGTCGATCACTTAAGCCAACCTAAACTAGAACCTTTGCATGCACAACCTCCACCCATCTACAAACAACTATGGAAGCTACAAGTCCCTACTAAGATACGTCATTTCTGGTGGAGTGTTCTGCATAATGGAATACCAACTGGCTCACTACTGAAGCAGAGAGGAATTAAATTGGATGGAACTTGTCAAATTTATGGGGAGGAAGAAGAATCCATTCAACATCTTCTCTACCAGAGTATCAAGAGAGGTCTGGACATTATCTTCTATCTCAGGGTTCTCAGGTGATGATCTTATTCAGAATAATCTTGAGGCAAATTTTTCATCCATATTAACTTCCAAGGTTACCGTAAATGACAAGAAAGGAAATTTGGCTGCTTTTTTGGGATGCGGAATGTGGAAATCTAGAGATCTCTTGATCTTTCAGGGAACAAAAATGTTTACTCCTGAGGTGATAATGAAGGATTGGCTTGACAATGCACTGGAGGAGATAGTGGCACAGAATAAAACATTCTGTTTGAATACGAATTCAAATAGACAAAAAGAGGACCACATGATATGTAAGGTAGATGCATCGTAGACCTCTAATGTGGAGAGTGGTGGGATTGCTTGGTTACTTTCTACTCTAGATGGGTCAACCAAGGTACATGGCACATCATCTATAAAGCCAATCGGTACCGCTTAAAAGGAGGAAATCTATGTCGTAAGGCAAGCTTTTTATCAAGTTAGAAGATTGAAATATCAAAAGGTAGTGTTTAAAGGGGATGCTCAGATGATATACAGTCTCCTTGCTAACTGGTGAGATTCAAAGTACCATATGAAAGATAAAATATGTAGCTTATCTGCTTATATATATGACATCAAAGCCCTCTCTCAGAACAATTGTTAATTCAAGTTCAGATATATTCGAAGAGAGGACAATGAAGAAGCAAATGCACTATCTAAAGAGGCTTGACGACTAGATGCACCTTACAAGATCTCTTGGATGTAAATTTTCTTTCTATTTGAAGTTGTAAGCAACTGCTCTTTACAAACTTTCTACTTATAATACAACTTGTTGACAAAAAAAACATAAGTGGGAGCACGAAAAATTATGATATCCCAATTTGCAGAGAATGATGTGTGCAAAGAGTTTTAAAAAAAATTGATTTGCTATCTATATTATCAAAATATTTATATTTTGTGTCACTTGTAGAACTCTTTAGTTAAATATGTTTTTGCTTCAGTGGGATTATGATGGTTGAATGATGTGTTAGTATTTAGCAGTTTTTTAGTACGGTTTTAGTTGAGAAATATAGTTTTTAATATGTATTCGGATCTCTTTGGAGCGGATTTGTGTTTCTTAGTGTTTTTACAGGAATCGAGCTTGGATGTACGGAAATATCACATTTTGGACGGATTTCAAGCATGGAAGGAAGCATTCGTGAATAACTAAAATATCCAAACAGTAGGACAAGGATCGATTCGATCCTTGTCTCAAGATCGATCGATCCCTGTCCCGTATTTCGCAGATCAATTTTGAAGAACCAAACTGAACTTATCATGAACCAAATTTCATAACTAAAACCTAAACTCGTGTTTCCTGTTTCATTTTGCTGTTTTCTGAGTTTTGAGAGCAAGAGAGAGATTTGTAAGCCTTGGGAGAAGAATCATCTTTCGTACTTCAAATCTGAGAAGAATTCTGAACCTTACTCTTTATTTTTGATCAATACAATGATGTCTCTCACTGATTTGATTTTTGTTGTTTCTCTGATCATGAGTGAGTAGTTTGCTTGTTAGGTTTAGGATTCTCACATAGGGATTCATGAATTGTTAACATAGAATTGTATGATTAGGGATTTAATCAATTGGATCTTCATCTAGAATTGTTCGTAATGCATAAAATTAACTTGATCACTTAGTTTATGAACTTAGGTTGTTTAACGTTGGGAAAGTGTTCGATTAAATGCCTGAAAGAATCCTAAATGAGCAATTCATCTTAAGCCAATGGAAGTTGATGTTTAAGTGAATTGTGAATCTATCAAACCTGTTTAGAATGCATGATTAGAATCCGAGAGTCAACGGAAAGTTAGTTTCGAGGTTTCTAATACATAGGGAATTGATACTACGGAAGTAGATCAATTCTATATTAGTGTTTGAGTTCAAGAAGGCTTAGATCATGTTCCCTAATCAATGATTCGAATCAACAATGAAATACTTGCTTGAGAATACCCAATGTCCAACACTTCTTTGATTGATTTACAACCCCGTTCTCGTTTGCTTGTTTTCTTTGCCTCTTAATTTCAATTTACTTCATCTCTTACAAAACATACTTTTCGCCTTAGCCCGTTGGTTAATCTAAAATTCTTTGTGCTACCTTTGGTCTTTGTGGATTCTATCCCGAACCACTACATCGTACTTCCTGTGCACTTGCAATGTTATCTCGAGCGAAAACCTGAGCTATCAAGTTTTTTGGCACCGTTGCTGGGGACCAATAGGTCGTCTTAGAACTTAGGATCATTGCATGCCTAAGCCATTTTTCTTTATTTTGTTTAATCTATTCTTTTTATTCTTTGTTTTTGTGCTTTCAGGTGCATGAACAAGCCTCATACTAGAAGCCAAGGGATCAAGAATCTTTTTCGATTTTGAGCCGGAACCTGCACGTCTAGAGAGACAAAAGAAGAAGGAGAAGCTACTGGAGGTTATTGAGGAATTTGAGTTCGTTGAAATCATGGGTGATAACATGGGTGATAACCTTCAAGTTCATCAAAATCCTTTCTTTCCTGAAGTCCTTCCAGGAGGTGATCCACCTGCTGGTGGTGGTGCTAATGTTGGTGCTCAGCAAATTGGCCAGCAGAATGTGGCAGCTGTTGGGCAAAAACGCGCAAATCAACCTCAACAGAGGATGACTCTAGCACAATATGACTCTCTAGAGGCTTTCTATGAGAATCGTGTTGGGGTTCGTTCGTCTCCCATAGAGAGAAGAGACTTTGAGATCAAGACTAGTCTCGTTAACTTGGTGCAACAAAATCAGTTTAATGGGTTGCCATCGCAGAACCCAATGCACCATATGGATAAATTTGAAGCCATCTGCAATACTATCCAGCACAACAGAGTACCTGCCGAAGCTCTGAAATGCAGGTTCTTCATATTCTCTCTGAATGACAAAGCTATGAGATGGTACAATAGTCTAGAGCCTGATTCTTTGAAGACATGGGATGAGATCAAAGCTGCTTTTCTTGGGCATTTCTTCACGAAATCAAGGTCTATGTCTCTCTGAAATAAGATTGTTGGATTTCACCAATTGGGTTCTGAGAGTTTTTATGCATCTTGGGAAAGATGCAAGGAGTACCTCAATGATTTTCCTCATCATGGGTTCTCAGATTGGAATCTCCTCAACATTTTCTACAATGGGATTAAGGAAAAATATCAGAATGCTATGGACACCACGAGCAATGGTGATTTCATGACCAAGACTGTAGAATAAGCTTATATGTTGGTGAATAACATGACGAATAGCCAAGCTAATTGGAGATTCGACTTTGATCGTGGTAGAGGGGTTGTATCATCAGATGCGAAGAGAATTGATGATCTTCAGTCAAAGCTCGATGATCTAATGAAGAGAGAGCAGCGAGTACACTTTGTTGGGGAATAGAACGATACACATGTGCTTCAAGAGCAGAAAATGAGACAAATGTATCATGATTTCGTGTCTAAGGAGTCGAATGGTGGAACAAGCAGATGTGAATTACATTGGAGGTCAAGGGAACTTTGGTAATAGAGGTTTCAACATACATAACCAATTCCAGAACAAGCCATACCAACATAATCAGAATGTCTTCAACTTCGGGTTTCAGAACAAGAATCATAGTAGTGATTTTGAAAACAATGGCTATCAACATAAGAAGTTTGGTTCAGGAGTATTCAAGAAAAACTATCACTCGGGGTATCAGAATCACAACCAAGGACAACCTTCTACGTCTTCTGAAGATAATGATCTAAAGAAAATATTGCAACAAGTGCTGGAAAATCATGCAAAGTCCTGTGCGGACTTGAATCAGAAGGTGGATAACATGTACAGTGATCTCTATGGGAAGTTCGAGACATTGAGCACTCACATGAAATTGCTATAAACACAGGTTGCTCAGACTTCTGCGAGCAACAAAGCTCCTCCTGGAGTCATTCCAGCCAAACTAGAGAAGAATCTGAAGGAATACTGCAATACCATTATGCTGAGGATTGGTAAAGAAGTGAAGAGTTCGTCCAAGAAAGAAGGACAAGGATCGATCGATCCTTGTCCCAAGATCTATCGATCCATTGCTGATAAAGCCTCTGGACAAAAGGACAAGGATCGATCGATTCCTGTCTTTGGATCGATCGATCCCTGTCTTGACAAAGGTGCATCAAATTTTTGCGATGAATCGAATGCATAGGAGGTTGAGGATGAGTATGTACCACCCCCGCCTTATGTTCCCAAGCCTCCGTATCCTTCTAGACCTCGTCAAAAGATCAAGGAACGTGAGTACGAAAAAGCTGAAGAATCTAGTTGGTGAATTACACGTACGATTGTCTTTTGTCGAAGCAGTTAAGATGGTACCTTCTCTTAAGAGGTATATGAAGGAGATTCTTTCAGATCGTATGACACTAGAAAACAGTGTATCAGTTCTTACTACAGAGTGTAGTGTAGTCCTTCAGAACATCGCACCGGAGAAATGCGAGGATCCAGGTCATTTTGTGTTACCTTGAAAGATTGAATCGCTTACCTTTGATCAATGTCTCTGCGATTTTGGGTCAGGAGTTAATGTGATGCCACTATCGGTATTGCAACATTTGAATTTGACGAACTATAAATCCACGAGAATGTCTTTGGTGCTTGTAGATAGATCTATTCGAAGACCGGTGGGTATTCTAGACAACATTCCCATTGGAGTTTGAGAGAGATATGTTTTCACAGACTTTGTAGTCTTGGAGCTTGAAGAAGAACCCAAGGATCCTATTATCCTGGAAAGACCATTCTTATCTACTGCTAAAGCCACGATTGATGTGCAGAACGGTCAAATATATCTCCGACTTGGGAAGTTGACTATGAAGTTCAACATCGAGAAATCCATGAATAAGCCTACCATTGATGGGCACACGTTTTGGGTTGATACACTTGCTGATCTGATTGAAGATTCTGCTGAAGAGCTCTACACTCAGGATCCACTACAAGTATCCTTAACTCAGATTGAAGGTGAGTATGGGTTTTCGGATGCAGGTACTTCTTAGGTTGTTGAGTTGTTGGATTCAACACCTACTGTTGAGAAGCAGGTCGCATTTATCAAGCTCGAGGAGCCATCTCCTACGACTTCTACATCATTGGTGGCGAGTCCGAGTGCTGATTAGAGCGAGCTGAAAGCTCCAAAATTCGAGCTCAAGCCACTACCTGCAGGACTAAGATATATTTTCTTAGGCCCTAACTCTACATATCCTGTGATTGTCAATGCGCTGAGATTGCCTTACTTCTTTCGAAGTTAAGGAAGTATAGAAAAGCGCTAGGATATTCTTTGGATAACATTACAGGTATTTCTCCAGATCTCTGCATGCATAGGATCCACTTGGAGGATGAATCCAAGACTTCCACCGAACATTAAAGGAGACTCAATCCTAAGTTGATGGAAGTTGTCAAGAAGGAGATTCTAAAAATTTTGAGTGCAAGTGTCATCTATCCCATTTCTGACAGGACATGGGTGAGTCCGGTACATGTTGTTACCAAAGAAAGGTGGAATCACTGTCATTACCAATGAGAAGAACGAGCTCATTTCCACCAGGACTATGATAGGTCACATGATGTGCATTGATTATAGGAAGCTGAACTCGGCCACGAGAAAGGATAATTTCCCGCTTCCTTTTATTGAACAAATGCTGGAATGACTTGCTAACCATCCTTATTATTTTTTATTGATGGCTATTCAGGTTTCTTTCAGATTCCCATTCATCTGACGGGCCTGGATAAGACTACATTCACATGTCCATATGGGGAATATGCTTACCGGAGAATGTCATTTGGATTATGCAATGCACCTGCGACTTTCCAGCGATGCATGATGTGTATCTTCACTGACTTAGTTTAAGATATCATGGAAGTCTTCATGGATGAATTTTCTGTTTATGGTTCTTCGTTTTCTAACAGCTTGTCTAACCTTTGCAGGGTTTTAGAACTTTGTGAAGAGAAACACTTGGTTTTGAATTGGGAGAAATGTTATTTTATAGTGCAAGATGGGATTGTATTTGGCCAAAGGATCTCTGAGAGAGGGATCGAAGTTGACAAAGCAAAAGTGGAGGTGATGACGAGCCTGCAACCTCATACTTCTATTAAGGATGTCCGTAGCTTTCTCGGATATGCAGGATTCTACAAACGGTTCATCAAGGATTTTTCCAAGATAGCTAGACCTATGACTTGATTGCTCTATAAGGATGTCAAATTTGATTTTGATACTGACTGTTTGTTAGCCTTTCAGACAATCAAGGAAGCACTAGTTAGCGCTCCAATTTTGCAGCCAACAGACTGGGATTTACCATTTGAGGTAATTTGTGATGCAAGTGACTACGCAGTAGGAGCAGTGTTGGGTCATAGAAAAGACAAGGAGCTCCATGTGATCTACTATGCTAGCAGAACACTTGATGACACTCAGATCAAGTATGACTATGGAGAAGGAGCTTATAGTTGTGGTTTACGCATTCGAGAAGTTCAGACAGTACCTGGTGGGATCGAAAGTCATTGTTAACACTGATCATGCAACTTTGAGGTACCTTATGTATAAGAAAGATGCTAAATCGAGACTATTGAGATGGATTTTTCTTTTGCAGGAATTTGATTTAGAGATTCGTGATAAGCGTGGTATCGAGAATGGTGTTGCAGACCGTTTGTCTCGATTGCGAGTGGAAGCTGATACACCACTCGATGATAGTCTCCCTGAGAAGAATGTCTATATGGTTTCCTTGATGAAGGATGAATAGATGGACTATGTTGATTGTTTTACCATTAGACAGATTCACGATGAAATACCCTAGTTTGCAGGTTTTACGAATTTTCTGAGTGCAGATGTGGAGCCACAAATTTCGCAGGCAATGCAAAGAAGAAGTTCCTCAGAGATATCAAACATTATTTCTGGGATGATCTTTTTCTCTACAAGAGATGCACTGGTGGACTTTTTGCAGGTGTATCCTAAAGTCTGAGGTGCAAGTTATTCTATATCACTGCCATGGTTCTAAATATTCGTGACATTTTGCTACTTTCAAAACTGTTTCGAAAGTGTTGCAGGCAGAATTTCGGTGGCAAACACTCTTCAAGGACGCCCATGATTACGTCTCTAAGTGTGATGCTTGTCAAAGAAAAGGCACCATCAGTAAGCGGAATGAGATGCCTCAAAACTTCATCTTGGAAGTAGAGGTTTTTGACGTATGGGGTACTGATTTCATGGGATCTTTCCCATCTTCTTATGGAAATAAATACATTTTGGTTGCGGTAGACTATGTCTCTAAGTGGGTCGAGGCGCTGGCCAGCCCCTCTAATGACGCCAAAGTGGTCCTAAAGATGTTCAAGTCTTTGATTTTCCCTCGTTTTGGCGTGCCAAGAGTGGTAATAAGTGATGGAGGATCCCATTTTATCAACATGTTGTTTGAGAATTTGCTGAAGAAGCATGGAGTTAGACACCAGGTAGTCACGCCTTATCATCCTCAAACAAGTAGATAAATTGAGATTTCCAAGAGGGAAATCAAGGGAATCCTGGAAAAGACCGTAGGAAAAACGCGAAAAGTTTGGACTATGAAGTTAGATGATGCGTTATGGACATATCGCACCGCCTACAAGACACCACTCGGCATTACACCGTTTCATTTGGTGTATGGGAAGGCATGTCATTTGTCTGTTGAACTCGATTACCAGGGACTTTGGGCTATGAAGTTGATGAACTTCGACATCCAGCCTGCAGCTGAGAAGCGGATGATTCAACTCAACGAACTTGACGAGATACGCTTGAATGCTTACGAGAACACAAGAATCCACAAGGAAAGGACAAAAGAATTTCATGATAGGAGGATCATTCCACATCATTTCTCTGCAGGAGATCAAGTACTTTTGTTTAACTCACGTTTGCAGTTGTTTCCTGGAAAGCTCAAATAGCGTTGGTCGGGACCATTTCTGATTGCTGAGGTCCAACCACATGGAGCAGTCATTCTTGATGACAATGGGAGGAAACTCACTGTGAATGTCCAGAGACTTAAGCCATACATTGTAGACGAGTCATCCGAAGAAAGAATGCAATTTCTTTTAATGGATCCACCTGTCCTCTGATCGCATTACAGTTAAGCTCGAGACTTTAAACAAGCGTTGAGTGGGAGGCAACCCACTAAGTAGTTTTCTTTTTCATTTTTAGCTAGTTTCATAGTATTTTACATTCTTGAGTTTTGATTTTTTGGTGCTTTAAACATTTTCTGTGTGCTTTAGCTTTGTTATTATAGAAAACAGGACCCCCCAAACAGAAGGACAGGGATCGATCGATCACTGTCCATGGATCAATCAATCCATGACTTTTTACGTGCCAAAACAGAGGGACAAGGATCGATCGATCCTTGTCTCAAGATCGATTGATCCATGTCCCGAAAACAACCATATATCACGACATAACACAGGTAAGTCTCATAATATTCTTTTACTCAAACTCGAAAAAATTACCCTTGATCTCGATTTTCCTCAATTCTTCACGGATATAAGTGATTTTGAGTATAAAATCAAGAGAATTTCGTGCTGTATCTTTCTATCCGATCAGATTTCGCAAAATCGAAGGTATGTGTCCACAATCTCTCCTAGCAGATTTTTCGGAAAAATTTGGGAACTTTTGATTTCTTGAATTTTAATCAATGTTTGATGCTTGAATGATCTTATCTACATGTTCTAAGATGTTTAGAAGTAGGATTGCACCTAGATTTAGCTTTTTGAGGATTGAACTTAGTGATATTGTGATTTCGCTCTTCGTATGCCAGATTTTTTCGAGGATGCATGTTTCTTCATTATTTGCCTTGGGTATTGAGGATTTGTTTCTTTTGTGACATCTCTATGAATGATTACATCATGTTTTGATGATTGGTTAAGATGAATTGATTATTTTCACTTGGACTTGAAGTGAAAAACGAAAATTGGATAGATTTGATGTTGTTCTTGCTTTGATGAGTGATTTGATGCATGGTCTTAATGTTTATGAGCTTGATTTTCGCAGGAACATTACTCTTTGATAGGAGAGGTTCTGAAGACGCAGAATCCGTCTAGCTCCCTTCTACATTATCATTTCAAGAGGAGCGATCTCACACATCCTGCCAACCGTCCCCTTACTAAGGAATGGGACCAATATGACTCGCAGTTTCTATAGGACTTGGGACACATCACGTTCCTCATGACTCGAGTCGTTGATGACGACCTCCTAGAGGGGTTAGGTATTCGGGACGATTTCTATGCTCTTTTAGACATGATGGGACTCTGAGGCTTGCTGGAGCTTCATGAGCATGTCTACGCCGAGCTGTGTCTATCCGGATTTGGACAACCCGGTGGCTGACCAAGGCACATTCTCCTTCATTCTGCAGGGTTATCTCTCTCATGGACTTGGCTAGAGTTTTTGGTTTTGCGCAGGGCCGAGGTCCTTGGGTACCAACTTTGTCGAGGTCCAGTGAGTTCTGGGACTTTATGCTGCTGAGCAATTTGTCTCTCGGAGCGCAAAGCAGTCGCGTATCCGCAGTCTTGTTCTTCGCCTAGCAGTCAAGGTTCTTAGCTCCCACATTTACGCGAAGTCTATCCAGGCTGTTGTGACCAACGACGAGTTGGATCTTCCTTTTATTGGCGTTGGACATACATGGGACTTGGAAGCTCAAATCCATTATGTGGTGGCTACGGATCTGAACATGGCTGCAGTAGTTGCTGACAAGTTCGCCTTCGGCTTCTGAGAAGAAGTCCTTTTCTGTGGGTGCTCTTATTACCTGACTTCTACTTTTTGTCAGATTTGACTTTACTAGTCATCAGAGAGTGGAGTTCAAGCTCCCAAGTAGAGGGGGATGTTTCAGGACCAGCGACCTCTCTATTCTTTCCTCGACGAGAAGCATCTCGTTGACTGCGCCATTTTAGCTTCCCCCTAGAAGTATTCTATAGACAACTCGAGACCATTCATCTATCAATTTCAGGACCGCCAGCAGAGGTCTCTCTACATCAAGCTACCATGTTCAGATTTAACATCTCTAGCTGATTCACTAGGAGTTGAGTTTCTACCTCATGTGGAGTGTCTTTTTCCCTGTCCCCCTTCTTTTAAGAAGGGTTCTTCAGGTCCTACTGGGGACCATGATGCTGATGATGCTGATTATGAGGCTCATATGCCTCCACCTGCTGCACCTACTTATCCTGAGATCGTGAAGCTGTTTCAGGAGGATTTCAGTGCCTACAAGCTTGATCTGCCACTGCCACCTTGTCCCTCTGCTACAGAGTTCAGAGTCATCAGAGGACGAGTTCTCTCATGCTGCGTTTCGCTAGAGGACTCTTCATGATAGGGAGATTTCTTTCTTGTTCTCCTCGCAGGTCTGTTTGTGAGGATGCTATCAGGCGCAGAGCGCCACCAGTTCCTGCAGCTGTTGTAGAAGATGATGATGAGGAGACTGAGAGTGAGGAGTCTGATGAGGAGGAGGGAGACTCAGGAGACTCGCGCGGCTCTTGTGCGACAGAAGGACAGATGGAGCGAGGAGCGCTCCAAGAGGAGAGCAGACTACGCCTCCGAAGATCCAGGTAGGCGCCACAGAGCCAGACCCGAACATAGGCCTAACACTTCCAGAGCAGCTCAGTAGTTCTCCTTCCTTTTCTTTTCATTTCTATTTTATTTTTCTTTTTATTTGGATTGTTATTTTTAGTTGCTACTTACCTCTTCATTGGGTTTGTTTCACACCGAGACAGTGTAAGATAAGTCTGGGGGAGGTTACTTATGCTTTTCTTTTTCTTTTGGTGTGATGTTTGAGTCATTTTGATGTTTTTGTCGAGTCCTTTTATAGATTATGTATGCTTCATGATGATTTCAGATTATTACCTCTGCGCATTGCACTTTATTTATATTCTCATTGACCATTTCATTTGAGCTTTTAGCGCATGGAAACCGGAATAACTCATGACCCAACTCCCCACTAGAAATCTCTAGAACTCAGACTTTTGTTTGAAGTGTTATTAACTCTATTTATGTGGACTACTAATGAACTTAATTTCTTTGATCTAGGAATTTGAAATCAGGAATCAAACCCATAATTCTGGATCACATCCCCATTTTTTTACCATTTTTTTCGGTATTCCTGAGTGACCAGACTCATCTTTAGTTTGGCACCAAACCCTTACCTTATCTCCTTGAATATCCATGCATTTCTTTTTATCTTATATGCACACATGTGTAAAAACAATGGAGAGAATATGGTAGACATGATCCTTCTAATTGCTTAGGTAGGATTGAACGATTTAAGTGGTTTAGACACAGTCTTGAGTGTTTGATTTCTCAGTGTTGGGTGTTTTGGAGGTTTGGATGGATATGTTGCATTTCTTCATGTTGTATGGGTGTTTTATAACTTAAAACGTCTTTGTATTGCTAATTTCTACCAGATTTTCGTTTGTATAAAAAAAACGAAAATTGCTTTCTTTTTCTTCATATCTAATTTCGAAATTAGCATTTGCATATTATTTTGTTGATTGGATTCACCGTGAAGAATGCACATATTTGGTTTACTTTTTGATTGGTGGTTTGTACTTTGGTAGTTAGGGGACATGGATATCAATATACTCTTTCTCTCCTGCAATTTTGCATAATGTCTTGCATGCCGACGCAGTTTTTGATACCCGAAACACTCTAAGCCTCACCACTAAAAGCCTCAAATACCTAGCCTGATTTCCTGATTACGAGTTCTTTGGTGAAAAGGTTTCACGCCTATCTTGAATGAATGTAGAGAGTTATTAACATGAATGCTGAGTTTGTAGGTTCAGATTTTAGAGTATGGATGGGCTTGGGAGATCATGCAGAGATTTTTGGGGAGAATGTTTTAACTGTCTTAATTATATATGGTTAGCGAAGGTAGTGCAAAATAAGGTCTACTGATAGCGTAAGGTCCATTTCGTTTTCAAACTTTTTTCCTGTAGTTTTAATCTTCGTTTCCTTTACTTGAGGACAAGCAAAGATACAAATATGAGGGATTTGATGTGTTAGTATTTCAGTGGTTTTTTATTACGGTTTTTAGTCGAGAAATATGATTTTTAGTATATATTCAGATCTCTTTGGAGCGGATTTGTGTTCTTTAGTGTTTTTACAGGAATCAAGTTTGGATGTGTGGAAAGATAGCATTTTGGACGGATTTCAAGCATCGAAGGAAATATTCATGAAGAGCTGAGATATCCAAACAGTAGGACAAGGATCGATCGATCCTTGTCTCAAGATCGATCGATCCCTGTCCCGTATTTCGTAGACAGATTTTAAAGAACCAAACCGAACTTATCATGAACCGGATTTCATAACTAAAACCTACACTCATGTTTCCTGTTTTATTATACTGTTTTTCTGAGTTTTGAGAGCAAGAGAGATATTTGTAAGCCTTGGGAGAAGAATTATCTTCCGTACTTCAAATCTAAGAAGAATTCTGAACCTTACTCTTTATTTTTTACCAATACAATGATGTCTCTCTCTGATTTGATTTGTGTTGTTTCTCTGATCATGAGTGAGTAGTTTGCTTGTTGGATTTAGGGTTCTCACATAGGGATTCATGAATTGTTGACATAGAATTGTATGATTAGGGATCTAATCAATTGGATCTTCATCTAGGATTGTTCGTAATGCATGAAATTAACTTGATCACTTAGTTTCTGATCTTAGGTTGTTTAACGTCGGGAAAGTGTTCGATTAAATGCCTGAAAGAATCCTAAATGAGCAATTTATCTTAAGCCAATGGAAGTTGATGTTCAAGTGAATCGTAAACCTATCAAACATGTTTAGAATGCATGATTAGAATCCGAGAGTCAAGGGAAGTTAGTCTCAAGGTTTCTATACATAGGGAATTGATACTACAGAAGTAGATCAATTCTATATTAGTGCTTGAGTTCAAGACGGTTTAAATCATGTTCCCTAATCAATAATTCGAATCAAAAATGAAATGTTTCAAGAGAATACTCAATGCCCAACTCTTCTTTGATTGATTTACAACCCCGTTGTCGTTTGCTTGTTTTCTTTGCCTCGTAATTTCGATTTACTGCATCTCTTACAAAACATACTTTTTGCCTTAGCCTGTTGTTTGATCAGAAATTCTTCATGCTACCTTTGGTCTCTGTGGTTTCGATCCCGAACCACTACATCGTACTTCCTGTGCGCTTGCAGTGTTACCTCGGGCAAAAACCTGAGCTATCATTGATATACCAGAAAATGAATTCTAACATCGTTCCGATAAGAACCAAATACGAGAAAAATTGTGTGGTGCTTTGTAAGAATAGTAAAAAATCTTTAAAACTTTATGGTCTAGAAAATTCGTTCGTCAAAGAGATTGCATCCATGAGTTTAAAGAAAGAACACCAGAATTTACAGGAGGCGTGGATGAAAATATTGTAAAATGTAGAGTTATAGGCCCAAATCTGGTCCAATCCGAAATTTGACATGAGTTTGATTAAACCATGACCAAGAACCTGATGAAGTTGTTAATGACTTTGGTTCTATATTTCCTAATAGAAAATGGAAATACATAAACGAAAAAGTTCAAATATAAAAGCAAACATAGGAGCCTATCATTCTCTATATATACAAACACGTTCAACCTAAGAATATCCTAGAGAAACAGAAAGAGAGAACAATATGAGAGAGAATAGAGAATCACAAAGAGCCACAACAGGAAGATCGTGTCTTCTTGGTAGTATGTTTGATTCAAGTCGTTTTCTTCCATTGCTATATTCTGTTAGTTTTACCTAAAACACAAAAGAGAAACGTCTTTAGAACGTGTATGGTAATCCTTTAATTGATAGTAAAGCTACTTATGGGAGATGGCTCCCACCTGAGTGGTACCTTAAGTAGGAACTCGGTAATCAAATTGTCTAGTGTTATCTTTAATTAGTCTAAGCTAAAAACACTAAAAACCCTTAAAAATGGTATCGAAACTTCCAGGTTGGATTATGAGTGGTAGAGAAATATGTCACACAATGACAACCACAAGGATTGAAGTAGACATATTTGATGGCACAAGAGATTTCTCTTATGCTCGAATGTTTACTCACTGTGGAGTTTTACAATTGAAAGAGATCCTAATAGATGAGAAGTTGTGAGGGAACAAGCTATTGCCAAAGAAGAATGATAAGAAAATGAGAAGGATCCACAAAACGGATTAGTAGAACTTGCAGAAATGGTCCATCAATCGACTTAGTTAAACTCAAAAAATCAGAAAAGATGAAAGAGCTGATAATAAACGTGGAAAATAAAGTTCTAAGGAAGATCAAGCATTGCGAAACATGAGAAGTTATGTGGTCCCTATTGGACATATTTTTACAGAGACTTCTTTGCCTAATCGAATCTACCTGCAACACAAGTTTTACACTTTTAAGATGAGTGACTCTAAAAGTATAGATGAGAATGTTGAGAACTTACTCGAGCTAGTTGCAGACCTAAACAACTTAGGTGTTGATGTGTCAGAGGAGGTTCAAGCTATCTTGTTGTTAAATTCATTCTTACATATATGACCAGCTTAAAGAGACTTTCAATTTTGGTAGAGATACTATACACCTTGATGAAGTCACTGTAACATTCATATCTAAAGAAAGAGAGTTAGCTTAAAATACATTCATATCTAAAGAAAGAGAGTCAGTTGAAAGTGGAAATCTCACAAGATCACAAGAAGAAGGGTTATATGTTGAGGCTAGAGGCATATTAAGCCAAAGAGGTAATCATGGTAATGACAAGAAGTTGACATGAAAGTGTAAGAGTTGAGACATATCAAAATCAAGACAAACATTTAATAAAACCAACAAAGGTTGTTTTATTTATGGAGAAGAAAGTCACTGGAAAAGGATTGTCCTAAAAGAAAGAGAAACATAAATTCTGCTAATGTTGTGTCTAAGTGTAGACAGTCTTCGGTATTAAAAATTAGTACTCAAGACATGGGCAAAGGATGGTTGTGAACTCTGGTTGTACATACCATCGTAAACTAGACAAGAAATTCTTGTTTGACTTTAAATATATCGGTGGTGGTAGAGTGCTAATGTTAACAATACTTGCAATAATATTAAAGGAAATGGAAAGATTCAGATTTAGGATCTGGGTGGTTTTGATGTTAAGTACATGCCGGAGGTGAGTAAGAATATGAATTCATATGGGATGTTGGAGAAATCTGGATGCATATATAAAGAAAGTGAGTTTACAGTGCATTTCTACAAGGATAAGGTGATATGAGGAAAGTATCACGAAAGGCTTTATTATCTATAAAACACAACTGTTAAGGGTGGATTAAATATTCCTTAAGTTAAGTTGAAGTCTAAGAAGGTGTCTTTTAGTGAGGATTCAATTCGGGACCTACTCCACATGGTCTTACTATAGTAGATTTATCACTTGAATGTGTAGACTATGTTTCACTAAAGGAATCATGAAATTCTGAAACAAGTGCAGGTGATTGACTGCTGGCACAAGGCAATGAAAGGAAAGAGATCCAACCACTATCTAAACTAAAGATGGTGATCTCTGAGCCTATGTTTTGATTGCTAAAGAAGAATCTCTGCTTAAGGAAGTTGTTGTGAATAGCCTAAAAAAATCCTAAAAGGCTGAATTAGAGTAGTGATGGATTAAAAGAAAATTCAAAATTTTGCGTTAAAGATTTTCTGAAATCAGATTATGCAATAGACATTAAGAAGAATGAATGAGTTTCAGGTTTTATGTTCAAAGTTAGTGAACCAAACTACATGACTCTAATCACAGCATCGCAAGAAGTAGGAAAGGCAGTACCTGAGCATAAGCTTCGACTCAGCTGTCATCCATTCAATCTCCCTTAGTTAGAGAGGCAGCTCTAGGTAACTCCAAGTATTTGAGGCTTAATCTCGCAAGATAGAAATAACAAGTTCTTCAGTTAGTTTTTTTTAAAGTTGGAGATCGAGAGGCATCAAAAAGATTCATAAGGAAGCATGAAATGGAGTAACCTATAGAGTTTCTGGAACTGTATATAATTCCAGGTGGAGTGATTCAGAAAGTTATTAGAAACATGAAAGATAAACATGTTTCAAGTGGAGTTGCTGTAGGTAAAACGGAGAAACCAAATTAGAGTTTCGTAGTTTATGGATTGTTAACAGAAAAGATAATTCAAGTTAGAAAAAGGTTTACCTGAAGTCATCATGTAACTTGAAGAACATGGGTTGTTCATTGGAGAATCTACAAAGAAGATGCATGAAATCAAAAGGTTATTATGATTTCAACTGTAGGAGGAATTTTGAAACAAATTTTAAACTTCACAAAATTTAGAAAGAGTCAGAGTGGCATTACAAGGATGAAGATGATTAAAGAGAAGGAAGTTACCTCAGATCATCGACGCAACTGAGTAAACGAGATGTTCTTGGAGAAGTCGTGAGACATCATAAGAACAAGAGTTAGTGTTCATCGTAGAAGCTGGAAAGAATCAACAACGATTTCACCAAAGTCTTCAAAAAAACAAAACATACGTAGGCGTGAAAGAGATTAGTCATGTTCTACAATTTACCTTAAGGCGCCAAAGGGTGGAGTTGCTACGGCGTTAGGAAGGTCATCCATGGAAGTCGGAATGGTGAAAGTAAAGTTACTGGTTTTGTATTTTAGAGGAGACGACAATTAGACATGACAGAAGGAGACTCCGAAGATGCAAGACTTGCATCAGACCTCACTGTCAAACAATGAAAAAAGAGAAATCGAAACATTAAAAGGTTTGACAAAACAAAAGAAATGATCGATTTCAGTCATCTCAAAAAGAAGATAGGTGAAATAAAGTACCAAAGAATCTTATAAAAACATATGTGGAGAAGATGTGGAAAGCTTGATAGAGGTTGATTGAAATTGCAGTAATACGAACTAAAGTATTAAATGAATATGCCTAAACTAATAATGGTTTAGGTTAGGTGAATTGATGAACATTTTAAGCCTTGTTCAACTCTATGTAAGTATGATCTTGTTTGCTTTGACCTAATTAGAGAAAAGCCGGCACAAATTTTTTTTTAGATTCCTTCCTAACAAGCTTCAGAATTGGCTACTATTTATATATTAAATTTTTTGTCTAAACTTCTTATATGAGACTTTGGATTGATCCCAAAATTCCCAACACAAAAATATTAGATAATAACTTGTCATTGTGAATGACGGTTTGACGAAGAAAATAAAAAAAAGGAGTAAGACATTTAAATGGGTTTGACGAAGAAAAGAAAAAAAAGGTAAGATATTTAAATGTCGTGTTCACCGTTTAATTGTCGGGAAGAAATTTGAAAACGTGGTTGAAAGAGGAGTCGAGTAAAGAGAGATTGCAATTAACATTGGACTTAAGGATGGTGGAAACATTCTTTGATTTAGAGTGACTTTGTTTCCCGACAATTTTGTTAGATCCTACTCGCTTTTTTCGTTTGAATTCAATATTTGGATGTAAATGCAATGTTTGGCCATTTTAAGCTTTTATTTTTGTACAAACACTCCCTTTCATTCATAAATTACTGAGATACAAAAAATTGATTAAGTTAGATAGGGCCGGACATTTTACCCGAAAACCTAACCCAAATTCCATCCAAAATACATGAACCAAACCCGAACTATAAAAATTATCCGAAAGGGTAATGAACCTCAAGTAGTTTGGGTATCAGGAATATCCGGATCCAAACGAACTTGAACGAGTACCCGAACAATCTGAATCGGAACCCGAAATCCAAATAAGCATCCGAAAATATCCAAATGCCCGAATGAATATTCCAAATGAAGATCTCAATTTATCTGAAACTCCTAAAAATAACCAAAAAATCCGAAACACCCATAAAAACCCAAAAAGTACAAAAAAAATATCTGAAAATATCCAGTAAAAAAAATCTGAAATACTCGAAAAACCCGAAGTATCCAAAAAATCTGAAAATGCCCGAACTCGAATATCCAGCCCAAACAACCCAAATCTGAACCTAAAACACCTGAACCCGAATCCAAACAGTAAAAATACCCAATCAGCTATTATGTGACTGAAGTTCCGGACCCGAACCCGAACCGAACCCGACCTGAACCAGGTCAGGTATCTGAACACCTAACCCTAAAGTTAGACATATCTTTATTTGCATTCTTGTCGACAATTACAATACTCTTGCTAGAAATAAACATCAAATATAGATGATTATACTATTGGAGATTTGAAGATGAATATGCAATAATGTGTTCAAATATGTGAAAATTGTATGGATAAGTTATTAAAAGTTTGAATCATTTAGGTTTTGTTAGTTTTTGCATTCATATGCTTCATCTGGATGTAAATACACCGAATGAGAATATAGTTCTCTATAAACTTTTGGTGATTTCTGTTGGGGAATAAGATTTATAATAATGTTAGTCCTAAATTATCTCTATAAATTCGAATTTTAATAATTCCCAAAAATAAAAATATTTATAAAAATTTATTTTTATGTTATTGTTAAAATAAAAAAATAACATATTTTCTATTTGTTATCTTTTAAGAATTTTTTTTGGTTGATAATAAAAACAATTCGAAAAGATAACAAATAGAAAATTTCTGAACAACGTCGCAACTTTCACCAAAAGAGAAAGAGAAAACTGCAAGAAGATGATTTAAACAATGAATTTTTTCAGCTTCTGGTATTGATTTTACCAAGAATTTATTTGTTATGTCTTTAATAAATTTTTTTTTTTATCTTTTGAAATGTTAAACTGAATAAGCTGAAACAATTTCTAAACGAATACTAACTCAATTTCTTATTTTGTGTAAACAATTTAGAATAAAGTGGGTACAAGAAGTATTTTTCACGACGAATTTTTCTGCTTCTCGTATTGATTATACTGAAAGCTTCTTTTATATGTCTTCAATAAAAATAAATTTTTATCTTTTGAAACGTTGACCGGAATGAGATGAGACCCCTTCCAAAAGAACAGTAACTTAATTTCTTATATTGTATAAAAATTATAATAAACTGGGTATGCGAACTATTTTTTACAATGCATTCTTTCTCGTACTAATTCTGCTAAGAACTGCTTTGATATGTCTTAAGTAAATAATTTTTTTATTTTTTTGTATCATTGATCGAAATGAGATGAAATCTCCTCCAAAAGAACAATAATTCAATTTTTTTTATCTTGTGTAAAAAATTTAGAATAAGGTGGGCATGAAAACTATTTTTTAATCAAATATTACTCGTATTGATTCTTGATAGCTCAGGTTTTCGTTCGAGATAACACTGTCAGCGCACAGAAGTACGTTGTAGTGGTTCGGGATTGAATCTACAGAGACCAAAGGTAGCACGAAGAATTTCATATCAAATAGCGGGCTAAGGTGAAAAAGATGTCTTTTAAGAGATACAAATAATCGGAATTCAGAAAGCAAAATAAGCAAGCAAGCAACAACGGGGTTGTAAATCAATCAAAGAAGAGTTGGACATTGGGTATTCTTAGGGAAACATTTCATTGAAGACCCAAATTATTAATTAGAAAACATGTTTTAAACCGTCTTGAACACAAACAGAATTGTAAAATTGATCTACTTTCGTAGTATCAACTCGCTATGTATTCGAAACCTCGAGACTAACTTCCGTTGACTCTCAGATTCTAATCATACAGGTTCACAATTCACTTAAACATCAACTTTCATTGGCTTAAGATGAATTGATCATTTAGGATTCTTTCAGGCATTTAAACAAACACTTTCTAGGCATTAAACAACCTAAGATCAGAAACTAAGTGATCAGTTTAATTTCATGCATTACGAACAATCCTAGATGAAGATCCAATTGATTAAATCCCTAATCATACAATTCTATGCCAACAATTGATGAATCCCTATGCGAGAACCCTAAACCCAACGAAGAAACTACTCACTCATGATCAGAAAAAAAAAACACAAATGACGCAGTCCGCAGGAGGTAGAAACTCAACACTTGATGAATCAGCTAAAGATGTCAAGTCCGGGCATGGCAGCTCGTTGTACAGAGACCTCTGTTGGCGGTCCTAAAAGTAATAGATGAACAGTCTCGAGCTGTCTAGAGAATGCTTCCAGGGAAAAGCTAGAACGACGCAGTCAATGAGATGCTTCCCTTCGAGGAAAGAATAAAGAGGTCGCAGGCCGCAATGTATCCCCACCTGCTTGGGGAGCTTGAGCTCCACTCTCTGATGACCAATGAAGTCGAACATGACGAAACGCAAAATTCAGGTAATGAGAGCACCCGCAACAAAAGACTTGTTCTCAGAAGCCACCACCTTGAAGAAGGTGAACTTGTCAGCAACCACCGCAACCATGTTCAGATCCGTAGCCTCCACATAACGAATCTAAGGTGCCAAGTCCCATGTATGTCCAATGCCAACAAAAAGAAGACCCAACTCGTCGTTAGTCACATCAGCCTAGATAGACTTGGCGTAAATGTGCGAGCTAATAACCTTGGCCGTGAGGCAAAGGACAGGACTATGGATACACGACTGCTTTACGCTTCGAGAGAAAAATTTCTCAGCAACAATAAAGTCCCATAACTCACTAGACCTCGGCAAAGTTGGTACCCAAGTACCTCGGCCCTGCGCAAAACCAAAAACTCTATCCAAGTCCATGAGGGAGATAGAATATAACTGACCCTGCACAATGGAGGAGAGTGTGCCTTGGTCAGTCACCGGGTTATCCAAATCCGGATAGACACAGCATGCAGAGGCCAGAAACTCCCGACACAGCTCGGGGTAGACATGCTCCTGAAGCTCCAGCAGGCCTCGAAGTCCCATCTTGTCAAAAAGATCATACAAGTCCTGCCTAATACCAAACACCTCTAGGAGATCGTTATCAACGACTCGAGTCATCGGGAACGTGATGTGTCCCAAGTCCTGCAGAAACTATGAGTCATATTGGTCCCACTCCTAAGTAACGGGACGGTTGGCAGGATGTGTGAGATCACTCCTCTTGAACAGACGGTGTAGAACGGAGCTAGATGATCCCGTGTCTCCGGAACCTCTCCTATCTTTCGTCGACCCATAACCTACGAAAATAAACACTTGGAAACAAAATTAGTATCCGAATCAAAATGACACAAACACAAAAATCAATCACTCAAATTCAAAGAGTAATGTTCCAGCAAAAATCAAGCTCATAGATATGAAGAGCATGCATCAAATCATTCATCAAAGCAAAAACAACATCAAATATGTCCAATTTCGTTTGCATTTCAAGTCCAGGTGTAAATAATCAATTCATCACAACCAATCATCACAACATGTTGTAAGCAATCATAAAGATGCCATAAAGAATAAAATCATCAATATCTAAGGCAAATCATGAAGAAACATGTATCCTCGCAAAAATCTGGTGTACAAAACGCGAAATCACAAAATCACCAATTCAATCATTAAAACGATAAATCTAGGTGCAATCCTACTGCTAAACATCTTAGAACATGTGTATAAGATCATTCAAGTACCAAACATTCATCAAAATCCAAGAAATCAAAAGTTCCAAAATTTCTCCGAAAAATCTGCTAGTAGAGATTGCGGACACATACATTAGATTTTACGAAGTCTGATCGGATAGAAAGATAGAGCATAAAATTCTCTTGATTTTAAACTCAAGACGACTCAGATCTGTTAAGATTTGAAGAAAATCGAGTTGAAGAGGTGATTTTTTTGTTTTGGGTAAAAGAGAAGTTATGAACTTACCCGTGTTGGTCGCGTGCTATAAGTTGTGTAATCGGGTCAAGGATCAATCGATATTGGGACAAGGATCGATCGATCCTTATCCCTTTGTTTTGGCACGAAATTAGATAGGGATCGATCGATCCGAGGACAAGGACCGATCGATCCTTGTCCTTCTGTCTGGATGGTCCTATTTTCTATAATAACAAAGCTAAAAGCATAAAAACATCAAAAGCACTAAAAACCAAAAACCAAAAACGTAAAATACTATAAAACTAGCAAAAAATAAAAGAGAAAACTACGTAGTGGGTTGCCTCCCACTCAGCGCTTGTTTAAAGACTCGAGCCTGACTGTAGTGGCGATGGATCAGTCTGGAAGGGTCTTTAAACTTGCTCCGAAGCAAGCTCCACCAGCGAAAATCTTCAGCTCAAGGATGTTGCTCTTAGCTTTCTTCACAGCAGCTACTCCCTTCTCTTTAAACTCTGGTGTAAGGATGGACATGACCATGGAGAAAGGTCCGAATCTGCCTTTACGCTTCACTTTGTACTCAATCACACTTCCATCGCATCCTATAGGAATCAAGGTCAACTCGAAACTCTCCTCAGTATTATGCTCTTTCTGCTTCAATTTCTTTTTGCTTTTGAGTTTTCTCATTGTAGGAGGAACGTCTCCATCCAAGACTTCTTTGACGTCATTCTATTCAGCAATCACCAATGTGTCTTTACTTAATAAACCATCTTCTTTGTCAACTTTTGATAAGGAAATGTGAAAATAATCCTCGGTGTAAGGTTCCTAAAAACCTCTTCAATCACATCAGTCAATGTGTCCACCCAAAATGTATGTTCATCAATGGTAGGCTTCTTTGTTGACTTCTCGAGGTTGAAACGCATATCTATTTTACCCAACTACAGATTAATTTGACCATTCCGTACATCAATCATTGCTCTAGCAGTTTATAAGAATGGTCTCCCCAAGATGATAGGATATTTGGGTTCTTCGTCAAGCTCCAAGACTACAAAATCAGTGTATACATAGTCTTTCACAACACCAACATGAATGTTATCGAGAATACCTATGGGCTTCCAAATTGATCTATCAGCAAGTATCAAGGACATCTTCGTGGGCTTATAGTTCACCATATTTAGCCTCTGTGAGCCCAAGTTACACAGACATCTCTCGAAGGTCCAATCCTGCAAGGCAAAACAAAAGGATATAGATCTTCGCATTTCTCTGGTGCAATTATCTAAAGAACTGCGCTACACTCTCAGTAAGAACCGATACACCTTTTTCTAAGGTCATGCGATATGAAAGATTCTCTTTCATGTACCTCTTAAGAGAAGTTACCATCTTGACTACTTCTACGAAAGGCAATCGCACATGTAGTCACAACAAGATTCTTCAATTTCTCATACTCGCGCTCCTTGATCTTTTGACGGGGTCTGGAAGGATATAGACGCTTGGGTATGTAAGGTGGGGGTGGTACATACTCATCCTCAGCCTCATGTGCCTTCGACTCATCTTGAAAATCAGACGAACCCACGTCAGGATAGGGATCGATCGATCCATCCAGGGACAGGGATCGATCGATCTATGTTCTTCTGTCCAGATGTTATCAAGGTGGAATTGACAAAGATCGATCGATCCTAGGGCAGGGATTAACGATCCCTGTCCTTTTGTCCTGGACGAAACTTTTTCCTCTTTTCCACTTTGCACCGTAATAGCATTGCAATATTCCTTCAGATTTTTCTCCGGTTTGGCTGGAATGAAACCTGGGGGGGAGTTCTATTGCTCGCAGAAGTCTGAGCAACTTGTATTTCCAGCATCTTCATTCGAACACTCATAGCCTTAAACTTCCCATTGAGGCCATTGTACATGCTATTGACTTTCTGATTGATTTCCGTAGTAGACTTAGTCTGATTTTCCAGCACTTGGTGGAGCATTTGTTTCAGATCACTATCTTCAAAAGATGTAGAAGATTTTCCTTTGTTCTAATTCTGATACCTCGATTGATAGTTGTTCTTGAATCCTCTTGAACCATACTACTTCTGTTGATAGCCACTGTTCTGATTCTTGTTTTGAAACCCGGAGTTGAAGACACTCGGAATCTGTTGGAATGGCTTGTTCTGGAACTGGTTCTGGAATTGGTTATGTTGGTTGAAACCTATATTACCAAAATTCCCTTGACCTCTAATGTAATTCACACCTGCTTGTCCACCATTCATCTCCTCATACGTGAACTCATGGTACAACTGTGCCATTTTCTGTTCTTGAAGCACATGTGCTTCATTCTGCTCCCCATTAACCCATCGATCTTTGACTGCATATCATCAATTCTCTTAGCATATGATGATACAACTCCTCTACCACGATCATAATCTGATCTTCGATTGGCCTGACTATTCGCCATGTTATTCACCAACATATAAGCTTCTTCCATAGTCTTGGTCATGAAATCACCATTGCTCACGGTGTCCATAGCATTCTGATATTTCTCCTCAACCCCATTATAGAAAATGTTGAGGAGATTCCAATCTGAGAACCCATGATGACGACAATGATTGAGGTACTCCTTGAATCTTTCCCAAGCTGCATGAAAACTCTCAGAACCCAATTGGTGAAATCCTGTAATCTTATTTCGGAGAGACATAGACATTGATTTCGTGGAGAAATGCCCAAGGGAAACAGCCTTGATCTCGTCCCATGTCATCAAAAAATCAGACTCTAGACTGTTATACCATCTTATAGTTTTGTCATTCAGAGAGAAACTGAACAACCTGCATCTCAGAGCTTCAGCAGGTACTCCATTGTGTTGGATAGTATTGAAGATGGCTTCAAAATTATACAGATGGTGCATTGGGTTCTCTGATGGAAACCCATGAAACTGATTCTGCTGCACCAAGTTAATGAGACCAGTCTTGATGTCAAAGTCTCTTCTCTCTATGGGAGGCAGACGAATCCCAGCACGACTCGCATAGAAAGCCTCCGGAGTGACATATTGCGCCAGAGTCATCCTCTGTTGAGGTTGATTTTCGCGTTAATGCCCCTTAGCTGCAACATTTTGCTAGCCAATCTGCTGAGCACCAGCATTAACACCACCACCACCAGGTGGATCACCTCTTGGAAGGACTCCAGGAAAGAGAGGATTTTCATGAACTTGAATGTGTTCTCCCATGATATCACCCATGATTTCAGCAAACTCAAATTCCTCAATAACCTCCAGCAGCTTCTCCTTCTTCTTCTGTCTCTCTAGACGTGTAGGTTCCGACTCAAATTCGAGAAGATTCGCGATCTCTTGGCTTCTAGTGTGAGGCATATCCATGCACCTGAAAGTACAAAAACAAAGAAGAAAAATAAGATATTAAACAAAATAAAGAAAAATGCCTTAGGCACACAATGATCCTTTGTTTCTAAGACGACCTATTGGTCCCCGGCAACGGCGCCAGAAAACTTGATAGCTCAGGTTTTCGTCCGAGATAACACTGCAAGTGCACAGAAGTACGTTGTAGTGGTTCGGGATCGAATCCACAGAGACCAAAGGTAGCACGAAGAATTTCAGATCAAATAGCGGGCTAAGGCGAAAAAGATGTCTTTTAAGAGAAGCAAATAATCAAAATTCAGAAAGCAAAATAAGCAAGCAAACAACAACGGGGTTGTAAATCAATCAAAGAAGAGTTGGGCAATGGGTATTCTCAGGAAAAAATTTCATTGAAGACTCGAATTATTGATTAGGAAACATGTTTTAAACCGTCTTGAACTCAAACACAATTGTAGAATTGATCTACTTCAGTAGTATCAACTCCCTATGTATTAGAAACCATGAGACTAACTTTCATTGACTCTCAGATTCTAATCATGCATTCTAAACAAGTTTGATAGGTTCACAATTCACTTAAACATCAACTTCCATTGGCTTAAGATGAATTGCTCATTTAGGATTCTTTCAGGCATTTAAGCAAACACTTTCCAGGCGTTAAAAAACTGAGATTAGAAACTAAGTGATCAGTTTAATTTCATGCATTACGAACAATCCTAGATGAATATCCAATTGATTAAATCCCTAATCATACATTTTTATGTCAACAATTCATGAATCGCTTTGCGNGCTCATTTAGGATTCTTTCAGGCATTTAAGCAAACACTTTCCAGGCGTTAAAAAACTGNAAATCAAATCAAAGAGAGACATCATTGTATTAATCAATAAAAAAAGAGTAAGGTTCAGAATTCTTCTCGGATTCGAAGTACGGAAGATGATTCTTCTTCTTAGGTTACAAATCTCTCTATTGCTATCAAAAACTCAGAAAAATAACATTAAGATATAGGAAACACGAGCTTAGGTTTTTGTTATGAAATTCGGTTCACGATAAGTTCGGTTTGGTTCTTCGTAAAATCAGTCCGCTAAACGGGACAGAGATCAATTCGATCGATCCTTGTCCATCTGATTGTTTTTTTTAATCCTTCAAGAAAACTTCTTTCCAAGCTTGAAATCCTTCCAAAATGCAATCTTTTCGCACATCCAAGATCGATTCCTGTAAAAACACTAAAGAGCACAAATCCGCGCCAAAGAGATCCGAATACATACTAAAAACTATAAATCTCGAGTAAAAACCGTGATAAATACCACTAAAATACTAACACATCAATTATGCTAAAAGCTGCTTTGATATGTCTTCAGTAGATCATTTTATATTTTCCACTGTTGATCTAAATGAGTTCGAACCACTCTGAAAAGAATCTCATTTTTTTCATCGACAATGAATTTCCACTCTTTAATCACACCTGATCTCCAAACATCGTATGTTATATAGATATGCACCATTGTAACATATATGAAAAAGAGAGAAAGGAAAAATATGAAGAGAAAAACAAAGGAGATGAGAGAAAGAATGAAAAAATTTAGGAGAGAGAAACAATAAAACATGGAAGGAGAGAGAAAGATTCAATAGATATTTTTTTGAGAAAATTGGACACTTTGAACTTGAATTTGTCTAAATAGAATTTTGTCTTGAATTTTTGTCCTCTAGATACTCTTATGGGGACTAGAAACCTCTAGAAACAGTGGAAGGAGTTGCCTCCTTCTCAGTAGAATTCCCAGCTCGCAACTGAGCATCGAAGGTAACTTTCTTAGCGGCCTCTAACTTCTCTTTAGCAGACCTCTTGCGGGCCAGCTTAGCAGTCATCCGCTCAAGGTTGGCGAGTTGAACCACAAGTCGAACCATGGCTGCATATGACTGGATACAGAGAACAGAAGGAGGAGAAGATCGGTTGGGCTCACAAGCAACAATGGATGCAATAGCAACGACAATACGTGTGGGGTTGAAGTTGACCCACTTGCGATTGTCAATGGCTTGGAGAGCAACTACGTTTTCCTTCAGAGTGGGGAAATATGTGGCCTTCTTGAGCTCATGGCGAACTGAAAACAAGAAAAGAAGAAGAGCACACGGCTAGTGAATATAAAAGTTGACCCAAAACAGAATGACGACCTCAACATCTTGCCTACTAGCTTCATCGTACCACTCCCTGCGCATATTTCTGACAAAGATTTCTGGAATAGAGTTGACGTCCACCTGAACGTAGAAATACGCTTTCTCCCAATCATCGACTTTACTGTGAGGAAGCGTTACGAGATGCGGGTTGCCAAAGACATAATACTGCCCGTCTTCTTGGATTTTGGTTTGAAAGAAGTCATAAGTTTCAACAGCTGAGCTCCCAGCCTAAGCTCAATCTCGACAGCTAGGACAATTAGACCGAAGATTGTCCTGATTCCACAAGTGGTCAGCTGCGAAACAACAATACGACATCGGTGGTAGTAGATTATGAGAAGATGAGGGATTGGGAACCAAAGGTGGCAGTTTATGAAGAACGATTCATAAATGCAGAAATACCCAGGAGGAGGGGTCTAAGGCCTCTCGCTGGGGGTCGGGAGTAGGAACATGACCTCATATGGGATGTCGACGTTCTCTCTAAAACTCTAAAGGGATTATGCGGTGCTTCTTGTAGGAAGCTTTAAAGAAAGCTGCCACAGGGACCAAAACAATTGGAGCGGCAGGAACAACAGCAAAAGGAGCCTCCTCCCATGAGTCGAAATCTTCTGCAATGGTGGTGGAATCACCACCACCACTGAGATCTGTTGGGTCTCACGACAGAGAGAGGAGCGGGGTTCAAAGGCTTCTGACGACGAGTGACAAGTGATTTAGGGTCCATGGCAGGAAGAACAAAACCCTAATTTGTTACATCGGAGGCGAAGACAAACATCGACAACAAGGAAGAGAACAATAGGAGCGAAATCGCAAAACAAGAGAATAGAGAAGAGTAAAGGAGAAAAACAAACATGTTTCTTTAACAGAGGGAGATGAATCGTAAGAGGAAGAAGGAAGCGAGAAGTCTCAGTTTTAAATGATACATCTTTTAATGTTAACGTGGGCGGCGGAAACCGCTCTGTGGGGCCCAACGAAAATCAAATCAAATCCTCCTAGAAGCAACCCAAAATTTCTAAATATAAAAAAGGAAAGCCTGGTTCTGTTAAGGAAATTCAAATATTCGAACCAGATTAAACGGGTTTGACTTTAGGTCTCGCTAAAGGAAATCGATTAAGAAATCCACCTCTAGGGTTTTCCAATCAATTTAACTTGATGAGCTTAGGGAAGGAGGGGATTCTCTTGGAGGTGATTTCCATCCCACCCAAAACCCGGTTCGAACTTGAATTAGAAATTGAACCAAAATAAGAAAATAGGGTCTCAAAAGCCCAATCCGCCAGAGAAGAGGAAAGAAGGAACCATGCCCATCTAGGTCCTAGGGGATGAACTAGAAGAGGACACACCCTTTACCAAGCTAGGCAACGAAGAAGGGGATTAAGTGCACGGTCAACGGACATTGAATGGAGGAAGATTCGTCGGAGGAGATCACGCCACCGTTACGATACGTAAGAAGAAGGTTATAAAAGGGGAGGAAAAAGAAAAAAGAGGAGGTGGGCATTTTTGTACATAGAGAGCATTTCAAATTTATATTTCTTGCGAAGATATTAATAAAAACAATTTTCATTTTACTTGCTATGCAATCAATAAAAAAACTCTTATCCCATATCCTGAGTTAGATTTCGAAATTCATCACCAGTTTTTGTGCATTGGGTTGTTTGTATGACTTATGTAAATGTCTTGTTTTTAAGACCCTAAAGATAGAATACCTTGTGTGGCTTCCTTTAAATTCTTCAAATCCTAAGAGCCATATAAAGAGCATTCAAAAATTAATTGGAATTACATATTATGGTATTTGATAATTTAGTACCGTGTTACCTAAACTATATCTCAGTTATTATGCTTCATTGGTTGTCTCTTATTGAGATTCTTCCTATCATGTGCTGTCCAGGCTGCTGATTCAGCTTTGCCTGGCACAACTGCTGCAGTAGCAGTAGATCGAGTTGTAGTGACAACACTATCTGATGTAGACTACAAGGCTGACAAAAACACAGGTGAAAGAAAAAGTAGACAAGGTATCAAGGACCAAGCTATCATTTATCAGTTTGTTTTTGTCCTAACCCAACCACATACGTGCCACTTTGTCTTCTGCTACACAGAGATCAATGATGCAGTGATTGGTGAAACCACTAGAAACAATACTGGCAGTCAAGATCGATGTCTGGTGCGATCTCGGAGATCGAGTTGATTAGATATTGCCTTATTTTTGTTGATTTGTTTAGGCAATTTTTTACTAAGTGCCCTTCCTTCCGGCATAGGAAACATTTTGTTGCTTTCTTGAAGTTTCGTTTCTTTCAAAAGAACCTCTTGCGTCTAAACTTGTTAGAATGTTTAGAGAATCGTCTTTTGAATCTTCGTTGCTTCTTATGTGTGTCGTACGAGCAATGTCTCCTTAATCTTACCACCTAACACAATGTTACAAGGACTGACAACACGAGTCTTATGAACTCATGAAATTACAGAAATGCAAGGAGACCTACAATTGTGGTCCCCAAAGTCTAAAACGATACTAAACAATTAACTATTAACCAAGTACCAGCATGAGTAGCTTGTTAGCTCCGCCAGCTATTGCAGCAAGACCTTCATATTCTTCAGGGTCAAAGTCATTCAATGCAGCGGTCAAGTACTCTCCAGCTGGAGTGGTTTTTACTATATCAGAGCTAGATTTTACTGAAGTAATTGCTCTTTCACTCTTATTTGCTGTAGATGGTAAAGCAACAACTTCTGCCGCAGATGCTTGGCCCCCACTATTTCCACCAGAGAAAGAATATTATTTATCAGTTGATAATGAAGACTAATTACAATGAAACTGACAGAATCAGAACTTAATTAACAAACTGATCACAGAATCACCTGCAAACATTGGCAGGCTGAGTGTTCGGCGAGGCTCCTGATGAGGGACTCATTACCTATTATAAAAAATGGATATGAATGCTTAAGCAATCAAGTTCTGGGAGCAAGTAAATCTTCAGGTGCGTAGTGTTGAACATACAGTAGTGATTTACAAAAAGAACTATATTAATTGTTTCCCCAAAAGCTGAGAGCAGTGTCGTAATATGATATCGAGTCATGCTTGATACAACATAAGTACATAACTATAGACAAGAGAAAACAATTACCTGGGTCGAAACAGCCATTGATCTTTCTATTAATCTGGCAAACAACTTTTTGTTTTCTTCATGCAACCTCTGCAGAAAACATCATTTTCTTTACATAAATATACTAGTGCATAATTCAATGTTAAGCCAGAAGGCACGACCTCCACAAATCAGACTATGGTAAAGAGTAAGACAGTACAAAAACTGAATCAGTGCATCGCGTTTTTTCAGCTCTTCCTCAAGTTTCTTGGTAACAGAAGAAGAATCAATTGTGCCCTCAACCACTTTTGGTACTGAAGAAAAATTTTCCTGAGATTGCAAGGCCTCTCTTGTTCTTGTTGTGTCAGATGTAACGGCTTCACTTACTTGTGATTCCAAGTCTGTAATTTTAGCCTGCATTAGATTTCAATGAAAAACAAGTTAATTCTATGACCATCATTTGTGGAAAAGTCACAAATTTCAAAATCAATTGCCTAATAGATCTTAAACTTTAAAAGAGTAGATACTAACTCATGGAGAAAACCAACCTGAAGATTTTGAATGGTTGAATCTTGTTGTTCAATTTGCAGCTTGTGTTCCTGATCCAACTGTAAAAGTTGAGCTATTTGATTTCTTAACTAAGAATTTTGTTCCTTCTCTAACTTATGTTTCTCTACAAGCATAGTATTCTCTGACTGCAAGAAGAATGAAATCGATAATTAGCAACAAACAAAAAGGTTATAAATGATTGCAAAAAGTTATTAAGAATCCCCATGTGAAGCTCTTTTTTAACCTTTAAATCTGATTGCAATGTAAATGAAACTTTCCACGCCCTCTGCACTTCACTGTAGAGCAATACACACTGGTCATTTGCATCTTTAAGTGCTTGTTTTAATCCCACAACCTCTTGTTTAAGGTTCTGATTTTCTCTCTCTTTCTCCAGCAGCTCCTTCTGGGCGTCAATTGCCTGCAGGACAAAAGGTTATCTGCGGCAAATTTTGTAACAAGACAAATATTTCAAAAAGGAAAAGAGAGAAACAAAACCAACAGATCAATCATTTCATATCCTGAACTGAAGCATCAAAAGTCTAATTCTTGTTTCTTAATTGTTTATTTCTTCCGCTTCTACTTACCACATCTCTCCACTTCTTGATTGTATCTCGATTACCAAGGCTTTGTACAATATTCCGGACTCTAGCAGCGTAATTGAGACATGATATAGTCTCAGACAAGTTTTGTACGCTTGGACAGATGTTAGCGATCATCAATGTTTTGGAGCTTCCTCTTACGCATTACAAAATGTCGCACATAAGTTACAAAGAGCTTTAACATATGGTGGTATATTCTTAAAATAGAAAAAACTATTCCGGGTAAAACAACAAGGAAAGATGCATGGACTGGAAACAAAGAATATTTCACCTAGTGAATCTGCAAGTACCCTCGTAAAAATTGAATTGTCATATGGTATTGAATCCTTTTCTGACGTCAACGAGGATAGAACGTCTCCCAACCTATATAAACAGATATATATGCATTAACAAAATTAATAAAAACAGATTATATGTGCAGCTCGGCTAAGGGAGCAGTGAATAGAATAGAGAAAGAACAATTTTACATACGCTGAAATCGAATTCATGACATGCAGCAGATCAGTGACATTGTCTCCACTGTCATTTTCCACCGTTAAACCTTCACTTCCAGCCAAGTCAACCAGAGAGACCTTGCTACATATGTTTTCTCCAGTTATCATGTTGTTATAGTATATGTGTATTGTGACAATCCTACCAAGAGAACCATCCATAAAAGACATGTGACTAGAGAACCTTAGCAGAGAATAATCTGCATATTACATAAAGGGAAGAGCTATTCAAGCACATAATAAAACATACAGATGTGTCACACATTAAATTTTGATTTATCATTGCCCCGGTTCTGAGTTCCAGATTTTAAGACTCTAAAAATTATCAACTTTTTCTTGTCCAAGTTCTATAACAGATTCGTGTAAACCCATATTGATCTTGCTCTGAGTTTGCGAAAGTAAATTCCTGATTTGAAAACGAAAACGGTTGGATCAGAAGTTTTGGATTCCACTATAATACAAACATTTTGGCAAAGAAAAGGAAAGCTAAAACTATCAGTACTTCAGACACAAGTGGAAGCACCTGTTCATTATAAACCTCAAACACTGAAAGAGAGAAACTGAATCGAGATGTGGAAGTTGAATCAGAATTAGCGAGGTTGAAAAATTCCTCAAAACAGTGGGCATATAATCCACGGTCATGATTCAAACCTTCCTGGCAGAACAACAGTCACTAGTTTATTCAACCAAGAGCCAGATGGAGATAATAAATCACTGGAAAATAGACACTAATACGAACTATAAACATGCCTATGATAATGTACACGATAACGTATACCCCATAAATCAGCACAGACACAATATTCACCTCAGGTCAAATATCAGTCGGAGAAATAAAGAAAGAAAAGGCAAGGAAATGTATATATCATAAGCTATGTTTTAAATCCCACACCAAGCAAAGCTAAGTACTAATCAGGAACAAAAAATCGCTGATACAGATTCTCAACAATATGTGAATTATTTGTAAATATTCAGACGAAGAGGAAAGGATGGTAACCATGGTGTATGTCTTCCCGGCATGAGTTCGTCCGTAGGCAAATATGGAGACGTTAGATCCATCCAGTGCAGATTGAACAAAAGGCTGGACATCATTGAATAGTGCAGCTGAGGAAAAATTATAGTATAAGTACATTGTTGGAGCTTTTGTCGATCGAAACTAGAAACAGCTCATGACATAAGTAGATATTGCATTTACAATGAACTTTGTACTCACCTTGTCCAACATGAGGTCCATAAACTCTGTCAAATTCAAATTCCTTCTTGGGATTGGACAGAGTATCATCATTAGTATTAACACATACGGTACAATCTCCAGGGAGTTCTACAATAGAGGGACCTTCATCCTCAAACAATGGCCTAGCACGGCAAAATACCTTTATGTTCCCTGAATTACGAAAAAATATTACCACATTACTCATCAGGTCACAGTGACATAGAAAAGACCAATGGCATTGGTTAGAAAAGCTAAGTACCTTTGGCCGCCAACAAGTCATTGAACAGTCTTTTCTTCTCATTGATAAGTGGAGATATCCTAGTCTCAGTCTCAAGAGCAAATTGATCTGTCGCGGTTTATGTAGATAAATGAATACAACACACCACCAAATTCCACCACAAAACAGATAAAGTAATGAAACAAAACAACAAGAGCTAAATAGATGGATTTATGAAGTTTTCAACATCTGAAATAAAGGTTCGGCCCGGCGAAAAAAAAAGAAAGAAATAAAGGTTCGGCCAACCAATTCTCGTCTTGTCTACTTCTCCAAAACCACAAACGCACCAAATGTAACGAATATTCAGTTTTTTCTTAACGCTTGTGCACTGGTGGAACACGTAAACTTACCCAATTTACGGCTTTTCTCAGCCAAAACACCTAAATAGCGTGTAACCCTCCAAAGCTTTGCACTAGAATACTCTTGCAGATCAGTAGCTTCTTGTCTCAACTCCAAGTAATCTTCCTTTGCAAGTTTTTCAACAAATTCACATTTTTATTGACAAGCAAGCAATAGCTTAAACCAAAAAGACATGGCAAACACTAAACTTCCTTCAAATCCCCCAATTACACAGCCTAGCCTATAGATCAAACACTTCTACAGACTCAACTTACACTTATACAATATCCAATGTATTCCTCTATTTTTCCCTCTATAATAGAGGAACTCTATTTTTACAATTAACATTTTATACTTATAAATGTTGAAAAGTCACCCATTTATTATAACTTTTAGAATTTTTTATAAAATTGCAATATTATTTAAATTAAATACGTTATTATAAAAAAAACATTATAATAAAAATAATAAAACAAAGTAGATATTATTTTTTTTCCTTGACATCACAAAGTACACATTATCTAACCATCAACATTACTATACTTAACCGGAGTATTAAGTTGTTAAAACATGTTATATTAATTAATATTTAAGTTCAACTTAAATATATTATCAATATGTAAAATCTATGTGGAAATTTAAATAATTAATTAATGATTTTAATTTTAAATGTAAAGTTTAAATATCATTTGTTAAATAAAAAGTTAGACTTTAAAATAAAATAATAATATTTTTTATTTATTTTATTTATAATTGTAAAAAATTCAAAATTATTATGTAAAAAAAAGTTATGTTTTATATGTAAAAAAGTTATTATTTCTCATAAACATGTATTTTAATTATAATTACAAAAAGTGAAAGGACCAATGTGTAAATAAAAAAAATATGACTCTATTATAGAGGAATGCTATTTTTCCCCCTAAATATAGAGGAAAAAATAACAATCTCTATTTTCGAGAAAGAAATAGAGAAGGGTTGGAGCAAATTTGACTCTATTATAGCATATAGAGACAAAAATAGCAAAGGGTTGGAGATGCTCTTAGAGATCTAAAAATCAACCCTTTTTAAACCAACTCAAAATCAAAACTCAACAAAAATTTTAGCAAGAAAGTACCCATAAGCTTTAGTGAAATCACCAACTAAGCCAATACTATGGAATGTAAAAGAGCTGAAGTAAAGTGAAAAAAAGGAACTTTCTTTTCCACCTTAACTTTCTCCTTTAATCTGTTAACCTTAGAAGCAAGCACTTGCTTCGTCGGAATCGAAGCCGTCAAAATCGAGTTCCGGCGAAGCAACGGAACCGCCGTGCGGAGACCACCTTCCTCAAACGAAGCAGTAGAAGAAGACTTCCTGAGTTCGAACCCAGTTACTTCCCAGTTCCACTTATTGGGTTTACTCATTTGATCGGCCATTTTCTTCCAGTAGCAGCTTCGAGTTCTCTCTCTCTCTCTTCACTTTGGACTTTTTTGGTGTTGTCTACAAAAAAAAATGAAAGGCGGAGGGAGATGAAGACGGTGTGCTTTTGATTGTAATTTATACGATGTCGTTTTAACGATTTTTCACTTTTGACTTTTTTTCAAAAAAGTTATTAAAAAAATAGACATATTGTGGGAAGCATGAGACACAAAAGTGTGTTTGGATGTGTGTTACTTCAAACTCTATTGGGGTTAAAATCTGTCCCGACGAAATCAATGCCTGAAAAAGGACTGCAGGGATAACGTTTTCTCCTTCGGACACAGGAATCGTAAGAATCTCTGAAAACTCTGAGATTCTCATCGTTCAGGCTTTCTCTTCCCGACCTGGCTATAAAGCTTCGAAATAGTCGATCATGACCAATCTCCGCATAAAGTCTGTCCGTCCGCAAGCAACTAGAGCATCCAAGTGCTAAGGTTAGCATCGACGGTTCTCGGATAACTCTCACGAGGCCACACAATACATCCTCCGGAGTGATAGAAACCACCAAAAGCGTTAAAGAACCGCGTCACTTCGAAGAAATGTCTAAACGCCGATTGACGCCAAACCTACAAACAAGTCTTGGAACCGATTGACGACTGAACTAGAGGCTGATTTGGACGTCGATTGGAACCAAGACCGGAGGTCCGTCTTGGCGCTGTCTTGGCGCCAATTGGCGCCAAGACTGAGTGTCTGTCTTGGCGTCAATTGACGCCAAGACCAAGGTATGTCCTTGGCGCCAATTGGCGCCATGACAGAGTGTCTGTCTTGGCGCCGATTGGCACTGAGACGCGGATAACATTCAGCCGTAGTCTGTTGATTGAACCACGTCCCTTCCGATCGTCATTTCCTTCGAATCGT
>OVAN01001292.1:0-42633 GCA_900406275.1 Anastatica hierochuntica | reverse complement strand
AGAATGTGTATGATCACAAAGGTGCAACCATTTGTAAGGTTCTGATTGATTTTTTAGCAAAATGGGAGATCAAACGGGTGTTCAGTATCACTGTTGATAATGCCACAGCCAATAGTTCGGCTATGAGGAGATTCAAAGAGCAATTTGTAGAAAATGGAGATGATGCTTTGGTACTTAATGGCCAGCTTATGCATTTAAGGTGTGCTACTCACATACTGAATTTAATCGTTAAAGATGGATTGTCAGAGATAGACAACAATATCAATGCCATTCGAAATGCCATTTGCTTTGTGAGGTCTTCAACACCAAGACAGAGGTCATTTGAGCAAAGAGTAGAATCAGGAAGAATTCAGAGAGGGAGCTTGCCATTGGATGTAGAGACAAGATGGAATTCTATTTATCTCATGCTAGAACAAGCTTTGAAGTTTAAGGTTGCTTTTGATAAGATGGAGGCTTTTGATAAGATGGAGGCTGAAGATAGTTGCTGGTGTTTTCGATCCGACCAAGAAGATGAAGTTTACTACCAAGCTTTTTGAGAAACTGTATGGTGTAGGAAGTGATTAGGTTACTCATCAAACCAAAGAAATTGAGGACATCTTGAGAAGCCTTTTTAATGAATACAACAACAGTATGAACAAGAGTCGTGATGCAGCGGCTGATGGATCTTCTTCTCAGACTCGGTCTCAAGGTATTTCTTCCCAATCTCAAGAACAAACTGCCGAAGAAATATCTCAAAATACGGTTCTAGGGAATGGTCTTGCTTATGAGAGCATGAATGATATATATAATGAGCTTGTTCAAGAATCTGGATTTCAAGAAAAAATAGATGAGTTAGATCTATATTTAAAAAAGAATGTGGAGAATGTGAATTTAATGGCAGATTCAGAGTATGACGTTCTTTCTTAGTGGAAGTTGAATAGTGCAAAGTATCCGGTTCTATCTTTAGTAGCTACAGATATACTTGCTATGCAAGTGTCTTCAGTTGCATCGGAATCAGGCTTTAGCACAAGTGGTCGACTTCTAGAGCCAAGTAGAAGTTGCTTAACCCATTACATGATTGAAGTGTTAATGTGCACTGAATAATGGGTGAAATGTGAGATTAAAAGCAAGGGAAAGGGAGTTGTAAGGAAAGAACAAATACTTAAGGAGATAGAAGAGGAAGATGCACTTATGAGAGGTATTTTTATCCTTCGGCTCTAAGTTTAAGCTTATGTTACTTATGTTTTTATGACTTCTTGTGGTAAATTTCACTTATATGTATTGTAGAATTTGAACCTACCTTTAACATCCAAGACCAAGGTCTTTGAGTACAAACTTCCAAAGAACAAATGAGGTTATTTTCTTGGATTCTTAGTGACTTACTGACGTGTTCTAGATCTGAACAGACTAAACTTGTGTTAATATGAAGTTAGTGACTTCGACTAGTACATGTTTTGGCTTGTTCTGACTTCTGATAATTGACCTGATAGTAATTCTATAATTGTTAATAGGCATGTGAAATGAGACAAGATGTGGATTGTGGAACTTGGAAGGCTGGAAGTGGAACTATAAGGAAAGAAATTTGGAGATGAACTTGTTATTTGGTTCTTGTTTTCTGTTTTCTTTTGGTTTTGGATTGAAACTTCGTAAGGTTTATGCTATTTAGTACTTTTGTGTGGTTGAATTGTTAGCAAAAACATATAAGTTTGATATGGAATTCTGGATATTTGGTTCTCAATGTTTTGTAAACAGGTTTCCAATTTCGGGTTTCAGGTTAAATTTTACCCGAACCACTGAAAAATACCCGAAAAACCTGTAATCGAAATAGAAACTGTTAGGATCCAAAAATAACAGGTTTTTCAGCAGGTATTTTATTTTCAGACCCGAACCGACCCGGACCCGGTAGGACCCGACCCAAACCAGAACCGACACGGACCCGGTAGGACCCGACGCGGACCCGAACCCGAACTTAAAAACTCTGAAGTACCTATTGGATATAAATTTTATAGACCCGAACCCGAAAGGAACCGACTCGAACCCGACCCGAGGACCCGAATGCCCAGGCCTACATATTCCTTTTAATAACCAAAATTATTCTCCAAAGATACCAAATAGACACCACCACCGAGATTCTTCGATCGAGAAAAGTTTTTGAATCACCGTCGTCAAAAATAGCCCATGTGAATCCGATTTGAAGCCCTTTGATCGTCTTCGGTTGAGTCGCGAGACCCAATTCGTCGCATAAGCAATGACTTTCTCTTTATATCATGGATTAACAAACTCGAAACGATACCCCATCTCCTTGAATGATTCCACAAGTCCCCGTTTCGAAACCAGCACAAAAGTGCAGAGAGCCATAGCCAAACCCCCCATGAACAGAACGAACAAGGAGGACAAAATCTCCATAAGCGAACCCTCCCACCATGTACCAACAATACCTCCTCTGATAATTTCTTCATCTTGATCTCCTAGACACACAACCTTCAGAAAAAGGACCTTCAAAAACTCACCAAAACGCACCATCACCAATCTGTAAATCCTGAAGCCTTTCCATATGTAATCGCCTTCATCGAGAAACAACCGCAACAGAAAAAGATCGAAGCCTCTGTACCTTTGGCCTTGCACCAACCATTGTGTAGCCTCCGATAAAAATCATCAAGACGCATCAAACCATGCCGATGCGCCTTGAACAATGAGATCTCCTTGATTTCTCAGTCCATAATGGATCACCATCATCCAGAGTATTCGAATCCATATCACCATCACTTCCACGGACCAAAACAAGACCCATCTGAGCCCTAACCAAAACTAAATCCTCATAGATCTTAGATCGACACCCACACCAATGTGCCTAGCGAATACCTCCTTAGCAACCCTCATCCTCCATTTCATATCAATTACTTTCGCTAATTTCAGAAGATTCATAAAAAGGAATCTCCAGCCTTATGTTTCTACCCGAAAAACCCATCCAAACCAATCTCCTTCACAAAATTTGTAATCACCTCTCCAATGCTCCAGATCAAATCCCATATACTTATCAATCAAATAAACCAACATAATCGAATCGCATAACCGTCAGATCCTCCACGGGAAGCCACTGCCGCAGCATTGTCCCGAAAAGAAACGCCACTGTAACCTCCTCTACCATCAAGGAATACAAACCTCGCCTCTGAAAATCCATCGTAATAACCAAATCCAATCGAGCATAAATCTTCTAACCACAACTCTTCTTTCCAAAATTGCCTCCAACCAACGATTTGCTATTATGAAAGGACCCATCACCGCAGATCATATCAAGCTCTTGCCGTAAATGCTTCCACCAGTCGATCCTTGGGAGATCCATCCCTGAAACAGCAATTAGTAGCCACCAGATTGTTCACACTCCTCTGAAGATGTCCCAACCTAAACCGACGATCCCTGACCCGAAGCTTCTCCCGTTGAACCCGCTCTAAACCGCAACAACCCATCAAATTGAAGCCACATCTTTCGCCGTTGTGACCCCATTGTTCGCCATTCACGGGAACCATCGACAACTTAGCCCACATCAAACCTAAACGCATCTTTAATAAGAAAATCCTTCCATTCCTGCCGTGACAAAATAAAAAGAAAGAAAAACGAAATGGCTCTCTATTTTTTTTAACACTGAACTGCTTTATATTAAACTTGGGAAGCAAGAAACGTTTAAACAGAGTAATAAACGAAAAGAGACAGAGAAATACACTCACTGCCATATAGCAAAATAAGACACCGTAGTTGGACACACCAGTAGGGGTCCTTCTTCAAAGTTAAAAGAAAACTCCTTTGATCTCGTAACTGACGATTCACCAAGTCACAGTATGTGGAAGAATTTAAGGTTTTAGGATCCTCATTAAGTCTGTTTCGCTTCTTCTTCAATGTCAGGAATTAGCCATGATGGTCCTCCACATTCAATGTACGATTGGTACTGATGATCTTTAGTGACACTATTCGCCATCTTGTTCGCTATCTCATTGCCACCGTCATCACTAAAAGCTACTTTCCAATTGCTATTAGATTCCAGGAGCTTGATAATTGCAGCTGTTAAATGCCTGAGCAGAGGCAAACTTTGCGGATTGTGTAAGGCCGATTCTATGACTTTGGAGGATGATTCAAATATTGTATTCTGAAATCGTAGGTCCTGCATACTTTCCAAAGCCCAACATAGTCCTTGTAGTTCGGCCTCTAGCAAAGATTGTAATCTTGAGAAGGCTCTTCTTCCGTGTATAAGAGGTCGTCCCTTAGAGTCCCTAACTATCCAAGTTGCTCCACTGTTTCGCTTAGCATTGATCCAAGACATACCTATGTTACATTTTACAAAACCAAACAAAGGTCGTACCCAACGAGACCTTTCTCCAATCTGGTCATTAACCACTTGGGGTGTTGGCTCGCAATTAGAGTTAGCAATGAACCAAGATTCTGCATCATCCATAGCCTTGGCAATTAAGATATCAATATCCATATGAGCCCCTTCAAAAATCACCCCATTCCGATTCTTCCATATCTGCCATATTAACCATGGGATAGCTCGTCTTATGCTTTCAATGACTCTTAGGTCTTTGGAAGACTTGATTAAGTGGAAGACATTGAGGAGAACCGAGTGTCTAGAAAAGCCCATCGGTGGCAGTGACATTCCAGAGTTATTCCATACCTGAAAAGCCTTCGGACAAGTAAACAGTACATGACAGGTTGTTTCCACCTCACCATTACACACCTTACAAGTGTTCGTCGTCGGTATTCCTTTGCTTAGGAGTTGAGCACCAACCGCTAAAGCCCCAGATAAAGCTCGCCAGAGAAAGTGACGTATCTTTGGCATCGTTTTAATCTTCCAGAGTTGAGTCCACACAGTTTTCTCAAGTGGAGAAACAAGGTCTGATGTAGGCTGATTTTCAGGTAACATATCAAAGAGTTTGTAACCACTTTTAGAAGAGTAAATGCCATCCTTTGTCAGACCCCATACGAGCTCATCTTTAACTTGGTTAAAGACTCTCATTCGTAGTATGTACTCTGCATCTTTAGCATTAAACAACCGTTTCACCACCAGCTCATCAAACCGATTAGTATGTGGGTTGATCAGATCAGACACTAACAAATTACTATCAAGGTGTTGTCGAACATTGACCGGTGGTCTTGGAAGTCTATGCATTATCCATTTATCCTCCCACACACGAGTGAGTTGACCATTGCCAATAGATGTAACTAGTTCACGTTCCAACAACTCTCTCCCATGTAAAATATCCCTCCATGCAAAGGATGGTCGGAGGCAAAGTTTACTCTCCATGAAAGGTTTGTTGACAAAATACCGGCTTTTGAGGACCTTCGCGACCAGAGACTCAGGCTGTTTCAATATGTGCCATGCTTGTTTGCTAAGCAGAGCTTGGTTAAATCTTTCGATGTCGTGAAATCCAAGTCCTCCTTCTTCCTTTGCCTTGCACATTTTGGGCCAAGCTATCCAAGGTATTTTCTTGTGGTTTTCATCATTGTTCCACCAGAATTGAACCATTACACTTGTAAGCTTCTTACATGTGCTTATCAGGAGCTTAAAAACGGACATTACGTACACCGGAAGGGCTAAGGTAATTGATTTCAAAAGAACCTCCTTCCCTCCATAGGATAAGGACTTGGTGTACCATCCATTTAATCTGGCCTGAAGTTTCTCTTGTACAAAGCTGAGAAGATGACGTTTAGATCCTTTAAAACACTGGCAAACACTTTAGTCGAATCTATTACCTTGGAGCCAAAAATTATGGACGACTTCTGTGGATTGATCATTTGTCCCGATCCAGCTTCATACAATTTCAGTCTATATTTGATCTCTTCGGCATCTTCCTTAGAAGCTCGACACAACATAACGTTGTCGTCTGCAAAGAGCAAATCGTGGACACTAGGACCGGATTCATGAAGCCTAATTCCATTCAATCTCTTCGCCTCTTCTGCTCTATTCAGAGTATTGACTAAAGCCTCAGCACAAATGATAAATAAGAAGGGCGAGAGTCGATCACCTTGTCGAATCCCACGCTCCAGCTGGATAAAGCCATGAGAAATGCCATTAAGTAAGACTGTGTAAGTAACCGAAGAAATACAAGCCATAATCCATTTCGTTCACCTTTGATCGAAACCAAGTTTTTCTAGAAGCTTTTGAACGAAAACCCATTCGACTCGGTCATAGGCCTTTGACATGTCCGTTTTGATGGCCATGAACCCTTTATTCACTTGAGAATCCGTTCTAAGGGCATGGACCAACTCATGGGCGATAATAATATTATCTGTGATCAAGCTTTAGGCAACGAAGGCTCCTTGGGTCGGAGATATCAAATCTGGAATGATTCGCTTTAATCTCGCACATAATATCTTTGATATAATCTTGTACTGTACTGAACAAAGACTTATCAGCCTCATCTCTGTCATACGTTTCGGATTAGGTACCTTCGAAAGGAGGAAGATCTGTGTGTGGTTCCAACCGTTCGGCATCACTCCTGTCTGGAAGAATTTTTGTGTTTCTTCAATCACTGAAGGACCAACAATAGACCAGAAATTTTGATAGAAAGCTCCGGTAAAACCATCGGCTCCTGGTGCACTATCACTCTTCACACTAAATGTTGCACATTTAATTTCCTCTTTCGTTACCGGAGTTGTGAGAAGTTGATTCATAGCTTCTGAAACTCTTGGTAGTAATCCTTCAATCCATGTTTCCAGATTTAGAGGACTTGAATAGATTCTGAAAATATGCCGCAGCAATGCTTCCTTTGGAGCCTTCTAAAAACTGTTCATGTCCTTCTTCATCTATCAACATCAAGATTTTGTTCTTAGCTTGTCTCCCTTTGAAACAATTGTGAAAATATTTGGTGTTTCGATCACCTTCTTTGAGCCAAGTTTCGCGACTACGTTGTTTCCAAAAGCTTTCCTCTTCCTTATATGCTTCCCAAAGTCGTGTCTTAATATTCTTCATCTTCTGAGCATTCAGATAGAGTAGGGAGATCTCTTCTTCTAGTTCCAGTTTCAGCTTGTTGATAGTCGTAAGAGAGTTGGTATTGGATGTCTTTTTCCACTTCGCAATTTCTGCCTGACATTGAGAGATCCTATCCATTAGAGTGGCATCTTCTGTAAACGAGAAACTGTTCCAGCCCCTTTTAACTACCTCTTCCATTCCTCTTCTCTGTAGTAATCTTGTATCCATAAAAAAAACGGCCTCTGCTTTGAGTTTCAGCTTCCAGAAAAAATGAAGCAAAATGGGACGATGATCCGAATCTAGCATTTCCAAATATTCTAGTTTTGTTCGTGGAAACATTCTGAACCAATTATCATTGCCCATACCTCGATCTAGACGACATTGGATCCAAGTTTTATCTCTCCATCCAGCCCATGAAAACCAATTACCAGAATGTCTAATCTCTTTGAGTTTGCAGTTCGTAATCATATTCCGAAAATCCCAGAAGGTACGTTCTTCTCTCAATGATCCTCCTTTCTTCTCCGCATTACTTGTAAGCTCATTAAAATCCCCCATGAGGACCCATGCTTCATCTCGTGAAATACCAATATCAGCAAGTCTTTCCCACACAATATTACGCAAAGATCGAACAGGATTTCCGTAAACACAAGATAAATAAAACTTTATTGATCCTATAAAGACTCTTACATCAACTATTCGCTTATCAGCGGAAATCACATCTACCATAAAGGTCTTTTTCCACATCAAGCACAAACCACCACTAAACCCTATCGGTTCCACAGTCACCATCTCATCGTAACCTAAACTATTCTTCAAAGACACCAAATACTCATTCGTTTGTTTTGTTTCCATAAGAAAGAAGAAATCAGGAAAATGTTTTTTACGCATCTCCCTAATTCGTTGAACTGTCTCGGTGCTTCCAGCTTCTTGACAGTTCAAGCTCATAAGACTCATTAGAGTTGCAGCGGCTTCAGTACGGAAGCCACCATCTTTTCTTGAGTTTTGGGAGATTTAACAGTGGACTTGTCGAGGTGTCCTGAAGCCTTTTTTTGTTACCTTCTTCTGGTTCTGCTGGTGATGATATCTTCTTTTTCTTATTGCTTTCACAGGAGATGTTGAGATCAGGAATAGTCGGACCTCTCGGAGTAGTTTTCCTTTTCCAAGAAGGAGCTCTCTTTCGTGGTAACCTTTTAGCAGCTGCAGTCCCGGACTTTGGATCCTTAGAAGTTCCAAAAACCAGACCCGTCAGACTAGAAGCTGGAAAAGGGGGCGAAAGACACAGAGATGATTCAACTTCTTCTTCATGTTTATCCTCCGGAGCTGTGGGAGGAGTGGAGTGGATGGAGTTGAGGCTCATGTCTCGTTCCTTAGCCAGTAACTCATTTTGTTTCTCAAAGCAGAATACTCTACCAGGTCTTGTACTAGCTGTTAAAGTTATCATGGGTTTATGAGTTGCAACAGCTCAGTGTCCCTTTCTATGGATTGATGAACTCTCTCAATGCGAGCCATCCTTTCTGTAGGGTCCGAATGGGATATGTACTGCATAGCCATTCTTTGGTCTTCCTTAGACAAGGACGGGAACAGAGGTTGAAAACCCGGAGGAGGTTCAAGACTGCCTGAGTTTCTTTGACCACTGGTAACCATAACATTGACAGATGTAGACAATTCACCTGGAATCTTTGGTTTCAATGGTTGCTTCAGATACGGGCATTTGGTATTCTCATGAGTGAGTAAGTAACAATTGTAACACCTCTTCCTAATGCACTCATACTCGTAATTGATTATCATGTATCCTCCACCAGGGATGTTCAGCTTTCTGGATGGTTTCAATGGCCTTTCCACAGAAGTAGTAACCCGAGCTCGAATATACGTTGTCTTTTGGGAAGAATCAGGGTCAAACTCAATTTCTTCAACCTTGCCTATTTCTTCAGCAAGGCGGTTGATCGTAGCCAGTGTACAAACAGCTCTGGGGATATTGTGTAACCTGGCCCAAACCTCAAAAGAAGATAAGAAAGCAGGGGGTGTATTCTCTGACCACCTTTCCAGCAACATCATCCAGTTGTTGAAGGACCAGGGTCTATCTTTCAAAACCGTTTGGATATCCTCCTCCCTTTCAAAGATAAATTGAAACCTGTCTTGGGTGAGAGCTATACCTTTCACCCTGTCATTGAGCCTCCACAACCGCGGCATCCTTTCAATCATTCGGGCCATGTTTTGAGCTTCTTTGTTTAAGAATCTACCGACAATGCTCCTGGAGTTGTCACAAGACAGTTTGAACCGGGGGCTATCTGGGAGATTGATGGGCTCGTCATCGACCAGAGAGATGGATTGAAGAGCCAATTGAAGATGATCGGCCATCGCGTTCAAGGACAGGAGACGGTGAAGCTTTTCCGATTTCCGGCGAAAACTCACTTTAGGAAAGAGAGCAATTAAGGTAGATTGAAAAATTTGAGCTCTGTAATCCCTCCTTTGCTATGCTTTTGTAAAGTTTAAAGCCATTGGTAATGGAAACTCACAGGAGAAAAGGAAAGGAGATAATTTTCTGAAAAGAAAAAGGAAAGAGAGATAAAGACAAGATAAGAAAGTGATAATCGGAAATGATTCTACCGTTGCAAGAGTCGGAGTTAGTCTACACCTAAATTGGGGGAATCAAAGGATAAGGAAAGAGTAAAGACTCTAGCACAAAGACAGAGGCCTAAGCACCTTTTTTGATGAATCTGATAATTTGAAATGGCTCTCTATTAGACTAGTATTTTTTCAGTTATGTCTTTTCTTTACTATTCTGCTTTATGGTTTAGTTTAGTTGTTTAAAACACAATTTTTCCTCACCCATTATGGTAAAATGAATTTGTTCTCAATTGTGGTCTAAAACTGCAACGACAACAATATGGTAGCGTCAGAATCATTGTCACTAAGGTTTAAGCCTTTTGTGTAAGGCATTGTGGTAACTAATCCATTCAGTGGCGGAGCCACATAGAGAAAAGGTGGGGGCAGCTGTCTCGGATAATTTTTCAAAATATGTAAAGTATTAAATAATTTAGATTATGCCCTTTTTCATTTTGCAAATTTGCCCTTTAGTGTTATGAATAGTTTAATTAATGCCCCCCATAAAACCAACTTCTACATCCGCCACTGTTTATTCATTGTACTAAAAAATTTGGGTTAATTTGAAAGCAGCTGAGCAAAAAAAAAAAAAAAGTCGTTCTCAGCAATCATTTTCTTACCCACCCACAAACTCATGACTTGTGAAAACTTAACTCGAGGAGTGACAAATACTTTAACATTTTAACAGTTACGTAATGCAATTACCTCAGAAACTAATCATTACTAAAGTTTTAACCCGCATAATCGCACGGGTTTTTTAATAATTTTATATATTATTAATTATGTTTAGATTTTTTGAGTATCGAGTTTATAATTTTTGGTTATTTCGAGTTTCAGATATCGGTTTAGGTTCAAAACTTTAAGAATTTTCAGTTATATCGAATTCTGGGTTCGGTTTACATTTGAGATTTTCGAACTTTCAGATTTTCTCGGATACTCGTATGGTTTCAATTCGGATAATTTTCAATTCCCGAAATACCGTGAAACAAAACCTGTTAGAGTATTTAAAAAAACATCAGATCACTAAACTTAAATTTTTATAGTTTATATAAATTATTTATAAACTTTTATAGACTTTTCTAAGTTTTATTACTTATAAGTTTTTTTGAATTTTTGTAATAAATTTTATTTAGAAAATAATAATATTGTAATATAATTATTTTAGAAATTATGAATTTATTTTAAATTTGAAAAAAACTATATTTAAATTTGCTGAAAATTGATGATTTTAAATTGTGCTATTTTACAATTTTGATAGTGTTTAACTGAAAAAAATATTAGAATATTATAATATATTTGTTGGAATATATAAATGAGTAATTAGAGTTATTTTAATTTATTAGATACATTTAATAAAAAAAATAAAATATGTTTATTTTGAAAAATCACACATGAAAAAAAATCTATGTCTTCTCTCTTAATAAAATAGATGAATCCTTATATATACAGGTTTACATCATGCAATTGAGATTTGAGTATATAACCAAATAATTTTTTATTTTTGTAAACAATCCCTCAATTGTGAAGCTATGCGATCGATGTCTTGTCCGTGACTCGGACAGTTGAATCAGGTTTGTTCTGAACCAGTGGGTTTCCGGTATCATCGAGAACCACAAAAGCTGTGTCACCAGGCTTGAAGCTACCTGCTAAAAAGGCTTCGCTGAGTGGATCTTCCACAATCTCTGTAACCGTCCTACGGAGTGGTCGTGCACCATACGCCGGATCATAGCCTTGTCTGCACATGAGCTCCTTCACGGCTTCAGACACCTCTAACCCAACGCCAAATGCCACGAGCCTTGACTTCAGGTCTTGTAGCATTAGGTTCAAGATCTCCATCATCTGCAAAATCGAAGTTTCAAGTTTGAACATTAATGAGCAAATTAACCATATGCGTTTCAATAGGAATGACTTTTTATTTTTTTTTATATATATATATATATTTTGTTATTTGGTTTCATTCAGATTTTTTGGATTCGATAAATGCATACCAAACCAGGTTCGGTTCAGAGAATTTCAGTTTGTTTGGTTCAGTTTTTATACACAACCCTACTTTTAAATTTTACTAGTGGGGAAAGTGACTAACCTGAGCCTTATCCAGCTGTCGGAAAATTACGATTTCATCTAACCGGTTCAACAACTCTGGTCGGAAATAGTTCTTGAGTTCTTCGACTACCAAAGCTTTCATTCCAGCATAAGATGCTGCCTCTTCATCATCATCTAAGACGAAACCTATTGAACCGTGTCTTCCCTTTGCAATGGCTGATGATCCAACATTAGAGGTCATTATGATCAATGCGTTCTTAAATGATACTCTCCTGCCCTGTATAACAAAGATTCCCGACCCAATATAAACTTCTGAAACATTGAAAGACTATGGTGCAAGCAAGCAAATCAATCATATGAACAGACAAGTTTCAATTCTATAAGTTTCTTGAATAAGCTAGAGAACTCAGCTCAGTAAATGTTTTACAGTGTAAATATGGAACACTGAACCTGCGAATCGGTTAGATGGCCATCTTCGAACAGCTGGAGAAGAATATTGAAGATATCTGGATGGGCTTTCTCTATTTCATCAAACAAAACCACTGTAAAAGGACGTCTCCTGATAGCTTCAGTAAGCATTCCACCTTCTTCAAAACCAACATATCCGGGAGGAGATCCTATCAACTTGCTTACAGTATGACGCTCCATGTATTCACTCATGTCCAATCTCAGCATGGATTCCTCCTGCAATAACCAATAAAAAACCGGGATGGAAGAATTGGTTTAATTACCACATCATGTGTCAGCATTACGTTGTTAACTAAACTGTACCGATCCGAAATAATTTGCCGCCAGAGCTTTTGTAAGCTCCGTCTTTCCAACTCCAGTTGGTCCACAAAATAGCATAGCAGCAATTGGACGGTCAGGGTCTTTTAAGCCAACTCGGGATCTTTTCACAGCTCTAGATATGGCAGCTACAGCCTCATCTTGACCAACAACTCTGCCTCTAAGCTGCTCTTCTAGACCCATTAGAAGCACTCTTTCATCTGCAGTGATCTGCTGAACTGGAATACCAGACCAAGCCGATGCAACGGCCGCGATATCATCAGCTCCCACCAGTATAGGCCTGAAGGTACAATCATACTATGTTATGGAGGTTCCTTCATGTCTTCTTACAATAAGTTTTTGAAGGTTTCCCCTCTAAGTCCAAAAAAAGTAAAAGAAGGAAGTCATACTCATCGTCGCCTGCTGCAGGTGGCAGAGAAGACTCAACTATTTCACCAGAATCATCTGCAACGGCATCATCACCATCATCCTGCTTCTGCCTGCTTGATAGAACCTATTTACAAAAGAATTATTGAAACTGTTTATAGGTAAGCATGATCAACATCCAAGAGTATACCCGCAGAACAAATGTCTAGTCTTTTACCACTTCGTGCATGGCCTGAACAGTTCTGATTTCTTGCCAGTAATCATCAGGTGGCTTCGAAAGGATACAGGTTGCATCCTCCTTTTTCTTCCTAAAAGCTTCAATACGAGCTCTACTTCCTGCCTCGTCAATGAGATCAATAGCTTTATCTGGAAGAAATCTATCGGCAATATATCGCGCAGAAAGGTATACTGCAGCATCTATGGCTTCCTTATTGTATTTGCAATTGTGATGGGCTTCATACTTTTCACGTAGGCCCAACAAAATCTTCACTGCATCTTCCTATATGTGGTTAAGATAGAATATACTATGTAAGTAAACATGCATTGGTTCGTTAATACGATTAAAAACAGCGGCGCAAAAAGAAACCTCGCTTGGCTCGTCAATCAACACTGGCTGGAATCTCCTTGCTAGTGCTTTGTCCTTCTCAAACTGACTCCTAAATTCATCAATGGTTGTGGAAGCAATGCACTGCAAAGTGCAAATGATTGACGGTTAGTATAGTTAGCTTAAGCACCACGTATATAGCAAAGAATTGCGTTCATTTTCTACATGACATATGCTTCAGGAGGACTTTAGCTCAATCAAGCTAGAGGTGGAACGTTACTTTGTTTCAGTTCCACTCAAATCTTTGAGCAAAGCCAATAGTGGTACACTTTCTCATTCAAACGTAATTCCTCATGCGTACCTGAAGTTCACCCCTTCCAAGTGATGGTTTCAAGAGATTAGCAATGTCAAGCCCAGACCCCTTGTTTCCTCTTCCTACTGTGCCAGACCCAATAAGCGTGTGCACTTCATCTATGAATAGAATGACCTTACCTATGAGAAAACAAAAAGGGGGGAAAAAGTATTAGGAATGTGCCATGTTAATTTACAGTCTTTGATATAATAATATTTGAGATCAGTAACCTGATTTTTTTATCTCGCTTATCAAAGCAGTGACCCGTGCCTCCAGTTCTCCCCTTTCTTTTGCACCAGCCATTAGCAGTCCTATATCCAGGGACATGATGCGTTTTGTCTACATATAACAAGAAATAAAACTGGTCATGTACATGGTTGACCAACTTCAGATAAAAAAAAAATCCTTTGCTTAAATGCGGTTACGCACCAAGAGAAATCCAGGAGCATTTGCTTCTGCTATACTAATTGCTAGTCCTTCAGCAATAGCCGTCTTTCCAACACCAGCTTCACCCAGAAGAATTGGGTTGTTTTTGGTTCTGCGGCAAAGTATCTGTATAACTCTTTGAACTTCTTTTTCACGGCCAATAACAGGATCGATAAGGCCCTCAATCGCACGGGCTGTAAGATCCACACAGAATTGTTCGAGTACACTTTTCGCTGGCGAGCACAAATTTGGTGAAAGGTTCATCAGTATCTCCCTTCTCAAACTCAGGAGAATGTAAAGAGAAAACAGTACCTTTTGTTCTTCCAGAACCAGCAATTCGACCAGCAGTAGGGGAAGTGTCGAAGCTCCCTTTAGCTGAAAGAGATGGTTCTCTGCCATCTTTGACCATCTCCCCTTTAAGCCTCGTGAGTGCTGCCGCTGTGAGCAAATTCATATTTGCTCCCAATCTATATCACATCAAGCAAATTGTAGTAAGACTGGATCATCAAACAAAAGCCATCTAAAACACCAAAAGTTCTTGTTGATCGTTCATCTACCCCAATTTCAACACGTTCATGGATTCAGAAACATTAGATATGTTATTTTTCATGTGATTCAATCCGTAGAAGATGGGAAATCGACAGAAGAAATCATAATGATGACAGTTTTGTGCGGCGACTTTAATACCTCTTAAGGACTTTGCCGGCGCTACCATCATCAACGGTGAAAAGTCCGACGGTGATATGCTCGGGGGCGATGTATTGACACTCCAAAGTCCGAGAATACTCAACGGCGGCCTCGAAGACCCTCTTCGTACTGATAGAAAACGGCATATCTGTGGACTTGGAGTAGGAGGTAGACTGATCAGAGTTAGGTTCGTCCCAGATAGTGCAGACAGCTTCACGGGCTTGGTCTATGGTGATTCCGGATCCAAGAAACCCTTGAGGGTCACGATCCTCCGCGATTAGCCCAAGGAGAAGGTGCTGAGGGTAAACCATGTCTTTCCCTAATGATTTGGCTTCCTTCTGGGAAAATATTATAGCTCTGATCGCTCGCTCCGTGAACCGCTCGAAAACCGCCGAAATCGGGGTGAATTTCTTCCGTTTCCTCTGGGGAAATCGCCTGAAATTCGCTGGATTAGTAGAGACACGGTGAGTCGTGCGGTTGGAGAGGGAGATTCCTAGATACGAAGAAGCGAAAGAGGAAAGGGAAGAAGCTGCGAAGGAGGTAACAGAAGAAGGGTGGGCGGAGGAGGAAGAGAGGAGACGACGAGAGTGAAGCGTTAGAGGTGAGGAAGTAGACAAGACCTCCATGACCGTCCGGTGAGATACCCTGTTTCTCCGACTCCGATTGTATGAAAATTATAATTAAATTAGGAGAGAAAACAAAAGAGGAAGCAAAGGGGAAGAAGCAAAAGAAAGGTAAGGGATTGAGTAAGCTGGCACGTCAAGGCAACTTTCAAAATATACTAGAGATTCTGGCTTCTTAAGGGACTGTTTGGCTAATAAGTTAGTCACGTTTGCGTTTTCAGAAAGATTCTTTTCACCCATGTATATTTGTTTACTTTTTAAAGCCCTACGCATCTCTTCTTTCTAAATGAAATTTCAAGGTTGGAGTTTCATAGAAAACCAAGTTGACCAAAATATAAACCCCAACATCTTCCACCCAATTTTTATTTTGTCAATTAACAATTTGAATTGAACAATCAAAATGAATGCTCAAATCAAAAGACAGATTTTATAAAATATATAATTAACAACTTTTTAAATAGCTCTACCAATCAAACTATTTTCAAACTAATTCTTATAACCAATTGAATCATATATGGGTGTGTTCTTTTTGTAGTCGTTGCGGTCGACTCCAACGACCAAAAATACACTAGTTTCTTTAAACATCTCCTCTTTACTGCCGCTAGATTAACAATCATTGGAGCACATTAACAAGCGATAGAAGAAAACTCAAGTGTAGCGGTGCTTCCAGCATCTCCGGAAAAAACAACGATATGAGCTTAACAGCTTGTTTTTTTATTTTTCTTTATAATTTCAATCGCTCAATTTGATCACAGTTGTAGTGAAAAGAACATGCCTTATATATATTCCCAACATATGGTAAAAACAAATTTTACTTTTGCAATAATTTTCAATTATAAAGAAAGAATGTTGAAAATATATGTTGTGTGAAAAATAATTTAACGAGTTTTGACCCAAAAATTAAGTTGTTAGATTTTGTTTTTGACATAGTGGTTTTGATCATTTTTTGGTGGTATTAAAAAAATCATTTCTAAGAATAACCGAATTTTAGGTACGATGTGATCGTTGCAGTGAATAATACAATATAATATATTCATATGTTAAAAATCAAAACAAATTTGAACGAGAATAAAGATTCAAGTGAATTACTTGTACAACATAAAATATAACAATGTAATTTCTCTCATAATAAAACTTTAAGTAAATATATACAAGAATGGATAATTTATAAAAAAAAAAATTTATAAAGTCTCGAGTATACTTGACAAAAAAGATCTTGAATATACAATAATATATATAACGGAAAAAAAGATAATAAATTCGAGTGGTGATTTCCGATATATTAAATTGGCAAATGATCAAACAATCCAAAGGTTAATTTATTTTTTGGCCTAATTTATATTGCATTATATTGTTGAATAAATCAACAAAATAATATTTCATTTAATTGTCATTGGTAGCAAAATCAATGAGTTGATCTTTGTAACAAAAAAAAATAAAATTTACTTCTGAGGGTTAAATCTCACACTTAAATTTATTTAAGTTTTACAGAAAAAGACGAGGCTTCTGGGATGAATCTCGTTTGAACTAGAGATGAATCCTTTCAAAATTTGTTATTGATTTATGTTTGAGAAGTATAATTGGAATTTTACAAAGAGAAAAGTTGTTAGCTAATGTCCTCAGAAAAAGATCCCCTTTCATCACTACATTTCCTCACCTTTATAGCCTTAGCCCCCAGGTTTGTTGAAAAGCAGCTCTCGATATTTCCTCTCCCTGAATCGCGGAACTAACTCTCTTCTTTGACCACTCCAGACCCCATCATTTTGCCATAATGAACTTTTGTCTTTCTTCGCTTAATGGGCCTGCGGAATTCGGGTCCAACAGTTGCCCCATAGCGTCCTAGATCAAAGTTTCATGGACCAAGACGAGAGATTCTCTTTTTCATAATCCCGCCAACAATAATTGCGAATCTTGATTTGAAAGATTTGATTTGTTTTGATCCAAAGGCTGAGATTTAACAGAGTTGATCGGACGGCTGATATCGAGAGGGAGGCGAGAAGTTACCCTTGGGTATCGTGCGAACTTGAAGGGATATAAAGCCACCATTAACTGTACAGCTCCACTTCCACACGCTTCTGCACGATCGCCAAGGTAACCTCCATCCTTCATTACCTTTTTTGTTTTTCCTTTTAAACTGCTTTCGTTTCTTCTTCCCCGCTCTTCAGGCAAGTTCTTAGAAACCCTTCCTGAATTTCCCAAACCTATTCTCATTGTTTCCCCCTTAGGTCTGTTTCCTTTTCTGTTTTTCTATTCGATTTCGATCAACCGTTTCCATTAATTTCGTGATGGGACAAGACAAGGATGGCAACGATGGTTCTAAAGCTCCAAAAGAAGACCGGAAACGCAAACGAGCTAAGCAGGAGATGATCGATAAAGCAACCACCGTTGCTATCAAAACTAAGATGGTGTCTAGAGCCCTTACTATTACTGAGCCCGGAGGTGTCATTTTTGGTCCCCATCAAGCTTCCTATTTAACTAATCAGGAGGTATGCAATCTGATGGCCAAAGCTAGAGCCCCAAAGGAACTAATGTTGGTTCTGTCGCCTCTGGAGACTCCTGAACATGCTCCGGACAGCTGGTTTTGGATCCACAAAAATTATATCTCAAAATGTCACCTCCGATTTCCCCTTCCTAGTCTTTTGTTAGATCTCCTTGGTCGCTATGGTCTAGCCCTTCCTCAACTATGCCCATCAGTGATTCGAGTGGTAATGGGTTTGATTGTTAGGTCTAGGCAAGAGGGAATCGAATTTGGGATCCAGGATTTAGTCAACCTCTACACGATCAAAGAAAGCAATCCAACCAAAGGGGCCGTAGGAACCTATTACCTCACGCCTCGTCCTGGACGTGGGATTTTTACTTTCTTTGTTAATGATAAATTTTGGAGACAAAAGTTCTTTTTGTGAAGATTGATCCAACTACAATTCCGGAGGGTCGCACGATGCGTACCTTTTAGGCTCGTTTGATTGGTCAAGGATGCCTTGATTCTTCTTTACAATTATTACACTAGGGAAACTATTTTCTCAGTGAAATTTTTTTGTTTCATGTACCACAGACCCTCCTCAAATCACTCTCAAGATTGTCAGGGCCTTAGTCAGAAGACTCAAGCAGGGTTCTACCAACTGGTCAGCCTTCCCGTCTCTTAGGATCTGTAAGGCCAGATTCCCAGAAGTATACAAGATCACGTTTCCTGATCCGATTCCTGTTAGCCAACTTGAAAGTAAGAGCTTCTTCATTACGGTAAATTTACCTCTTCTTCTCTTTTGTTGCTCATTAAAATTGCTTTCCTGTTTTCAGTCTCAAAAGACGAAGCTCCTATCGACATTTCTACGGAAGCTAGTACCTCTGAAACTGTTAGGAACATGCCTCTTTAGCCTTCTTTTCATTCAATTGATGTCAGGTCTCGCCAGACAAGATCTTCAAGAGGCTCCCAATCTCGTGGGAGTTTAAACGACAAGGTGTTTACCAGTTTTTTCAAGGACTCCGTCAGGGACATGCTAGACGATGGTTCGTTGAAACCTCCACAAGTCGTAGTCCCCATCTCAACAGTTCACGAGGTCCCTGTCGACCAGAGGAGGGAAGCTGAGATTGGTGCCCCATAGCAGGGTGGATTTGACCTGTATGGGAAGGAAGTTGCTACTATTTGGGATAACATAGTCCAAAGATCTGATGACAGTCCTCATATCTCATGAGGAAGTCAGGAATCTGAACGCCCATCTGCCAAGAGGGTTCGTTCCAACTCTGGCGACAAGGTATCTAAGCCTTCTTCCTCTTCTTCCAGGGGTGGCCAAGGTGCATGGAGCTTTACCCATTATGGGCCTGGCTCCATGCTAAATGATAACTGGGGAATGGCCACCTTGATGCGTCATATGAAGCAGGTAGGATGTTTCTTTCCTGCCATAAACAATGAGGAACAAGACTGGCTACCTGGACGTGTCTTATTACTTGGGCTAGGTAATGCTCTTACAATTTTTTCATTCCTTTGACTTAATTGTATATATTACTAACTATTTTATATTTAGTTGGCCAATGCCATTAATCGATCTACTGTGGGGTACGAGAACTTGTTTGACGGATTTCTCGATGTTCAAGAGCTAGAGGATGTGAAGGCTGCTTTTCAAGAGACCAAGGGTCTGCTTGACCAGTCTAGGTCTAATGTTTTGAGGCTCCAAGCCCAGGTCAGAGAGCTGATGTCTTGGTTGGAGGTACATGAAGGTAAGATAGCTGATCTAACCTTGGATCTTAAGGTTAAGAATAACAGGATCCTGGCTCTGCAGAGCGCAAAGAGGATAGTTGACGCTCAAGTGAATGATATCATCTCTACCAACAAGGATCTCATTATCAATAAAGAAACTGGAGTCAAACGTGTTGTGAGGGTGTGAAAGAGGAAGTGATCGGAGCTTATCAGAAAGTTCTGGTTTCTGTTAAGGATAAATTTCAAAAGAAGAAAGAGGAGGTCTCTGCCCAAATCTATGCCCAAGAAATTCAAGCTAATATTAAGCTCTTGACAGGACTTATCTCCAAGGAAATTGAAAGTGTTCAGGCGGAGCACGAGTGTCTTGTGGCACTGCTCCTTACTGCTGTTCTCGATAAATCTTTTGGTATCTGATTTTTCTGTATCCAAGCTCCTCATTCCTCAAATATCCGACAGCTTAGGTCCTGTGGAGGCTGCAGTATCGGAGCCTGCTATCTTGGACAAGGCGGGTGATCATGGACCCAACCTGGGAGTAGCTGCGGCTGGCGAGCTCTAAGACTAAGTGTTGGGAGGTGCCGAGGCTTAGGTGGTAGATGTTTAAGATGTCTGATACGTTCTTTTTATCTCTTAAACTTTAAGTTTTATCTTTAGCTTTTCTTAATTTTAAATTTAGCGCCTGGGGAGGCGTTTAAACCTTTGATCTTTTGGGTAGCCTGAGGATGCTTTTAAATCTATTGAACTTAATGCCCGGAGAGGCCTTTAAACTCTAGGTACTTTGAGACATTTTAATGTCTTTTCTTTTTATACTAAGTATTTTTGGATTGGAATTATTTTCCTTGCAGTTTTACAAGTATCATTTCGAACATTGCTTGGAGGTCCCTGTGGACCTTAAAGTCTTCAAAATGTGAGATCTTACAGAGAGAATCAGTTAAATGGCTTAGGTTGCTAGATTATCCGTTAGTTGATCTCTTTCTTTTGTGTACTTTAGGCCACTTGATGAATCTAATTTCTTGTCAGCAACTGGGCTTTCAGTTATCGGGTTTCATTAACCTCTTGTGCGCATTGGGTTTTGCCAGGTTCCTGGGGACCAACGCCAGGCAAAGAGGTTCTTGGGGCATTAATGTTACCCAGGTTCCAAGAGATTGCAGTGATTGAAAAGATCATTAAGACCGTGAAATTCAGGCTTTTGGGGACATGATTCCCGGAGTTTCAGGATTTCTTTTAAGCTTCTGAGGACTTAATAGTTAGGGTTCAGACCTTTAGGACTCTCAGCTATGCAGGTTTTGGGGAAAACAAACTGATAGACGGGATTTTAAGACCTATTGTTAGCTATTCGGGCTTCTAGGAACCTGGAGTTAGTGGCAGGGTTTTTAAGACCTTTGGTTAAGTGTTCAAGTTTTTGGGAACCTGAATTTGAGTGATAGGATTTTAAGACCTTTGAGTGTTCAGATTTCTGAAAACCTGAATTTGAATAATAGGATTTCAAGACCTTTTGAAGCGTTAGGTTTCTGGGAACTTGTACCTAAATGATAGGATTTTAAGACCTTTGAATGTTCAGGTTTCTAGAACCTGAATTTGAATGATAGGATTTTAAGACCTTTTAAGTGTCCAGGTTCCTGGGAACCTGAATTTGAATGATAGGATTTCAAGACCTTTTGAAGCATCATGTTTCTGGGAACTTGTACTTAGATGATAGGATTTTAAGACCTTTTATTGATTGATATGAAGAACTTATTCGATAATGATCTTAGAACTTCAACGTTTTACAACATATTCTAGATAACCTCTCTCGTACATGAAATAGTATGGTTGTCGGCCAGGTGGTAGTCCAGGTTTTTTAGCTCTTGGAACAACCATCTAGTCGTTCCTGGGTTAAAAATAATGAACTTTGACAAAGTGGGGGCTGAACTCATTGTAGGACCTGCCTACGTATCCTGTCAAAGGATCAAGCCTAACGTAGTTCGATTGTTTGATGGTAACTAGTGGTAATATTTTTTGAGATTCATGGCATTCCATGATTGTATTTCTGGTACCCCGGTTCGTACCTTTATGAGCTTGTAGACGCCAGGCCGTACCACATGGGTGATCTGGTACGGATCCTCCCAATTGGTACCTAGTTTTCCGGTGCCTCGCTCTTTGATACTGTCGAATATTTTTTGATGTACAAGGTCGTCGATCACAAATCTTTGTGATCTCACCTTATCTTTGTGATCTCACCTTAAAGTTGTAATGTCGAGCCATTGCTTGCTGGTAGTTTTGAATGCGAGCAAAGGCTTGGTCTTGTCGTTCCTTGATTAAATCGAGGTTGTCTATAAGAAATTGGTCGTTAGCTTATGGAGTTGAAGTGCATAAGCTTCGCCGGAGGCTTCTAATTGAGACTTCGACTGGAACGACAACTTTCATGCCATAAACTAGAGAGAAAGGGGTCTCTTCGGTAGCTCTTCGCGGGGTGGTTCTACATGCCCATAGAACCTCGGGAAGTTTCTCGGCCCAAGATTTCTTTTTGGCACCTAGACGTTTCTTGAGGTTAGTTAAAATTGATTTATTAGTAGCCTCTGCTTGGCCATTCCCCTGAGGGTACCTAGGTATGGACGTAGTAAGTCATAATCCACGTGTCACAAAATGCTCTGAAATCGTCATATATGAATTGTGATCTATTATTGGTGACGATTTCATATGGGATTCCGTGGTAACACATGATGTCTCGTCATACAAACGTCTCTACTTCGAATTTGGTCACTTGTTGAAGGGCTTCAGCCTCTATCCATTTGGTGAAGTAGTCGGTTAGGACTAGCAGAAAGCGTAGCTTCTGCTGACCTTGGCCTAATGGTACCAGTGGTATGACAACATCCATGGACCATCTCATAAAAGGATAAGGTGCCAATATTGAGGATAATTTCTCAATTGGTTGATAATTATCGGGGCGTGTCTTTGACACTTATCACATTGGGAGGAGTGTGTCTCGCAATATGTGATTATGGTTGGCCAGAAATAGCCTTGTCTTTTGATTCATATGGCCAAAGCTCGGCCGCCGGAATGGTTCCCACATGAGCCCTCGTGTATCTTTGCCATAAGTTTGATAGCGTCAAGGCCGTGAACACACTTTAGGTATAGGCCTAATACGCTTTGTTTGTACAGGTTGGAGTCGATTATGCAATATCTTTCACTAAAATTTTTCAGTTTTCGAGCCTCCCACTTGGGGGGGGGGACTATACCCTCTTGAATGTATTGCATAATCAGGATTCTCTAATCTTCACGTCCAGTAATTTTGTCGTGGAGATATATCGGTGATTCATTATCGCTACTTGGTTTGCAGTAAGTCTGGTACATACCTCCGGGAGTGTTCTGAGAATCAGGTTCTGAAGAATCCCTATTCTCAGATATACCTTCTATGCTTATATTCGGGTCTAGGGTCTAGATCGCGCTTCCAGAGGTGTTCTGAGAGAAAAATTCCAGTGGGTTTTCGTTCTTGGGGATACCTATTGTACATATGCCCAAGTTCGTAACCTGGATCGTGCCCCTGTTGGTATTTTGAGGCTGTGAGGCATGCCTTTTGAAGCTACGGGTTTTGGATTTCGAGAACCAAAAGGTAGTGAGGATTTGGGTAGGAGGTTTGTCCTAGATAGTCATGGCAGCCACTATCTGTGTAAGAATATTATCTTCCCGTCCTTCCTGGTAGTTTTTGACAAAGGCCTTGGTGGCGATATCAATGCTTGGCTTATCTATGCCTTCAACTGGTATGATATGTTTGACAAGATGGTCGGAAGTGGGGCTAGTGCTGCTAATGCGTCGGCGGAGGAATTTTCTCTGCGGGGAATTCTTATTAGCTCAAATTTGTCAAACTGTTTGGTGAGGTTTTGTACGACCTCAAGGTATGGCCCCATTCTTTCGTCCCTTGTTTCGTATTCTTCATGGAATTGGCTGGCCACAAGCTGGGAATCACTATAAGCATTCAGCTTTTGGATTCCAAGACCTAGTGCCAATTTCAAGCCTGCGATTAATGCCTCGTACTCGGCTTCGTTATTCGAAGCACTGAAACCTAATTTATAGGATTGCTCGATTATTTCACCGGTTGAGGATGTCAGCCTTAGGCCGATTCCGGAACCTTGTTTCGAGAATGCTCCATCTACATGGAGCATCCATTTCAAAGTTATCGATCCTGCGTCGAGGTGTTCATTAGCTAGCTCGGTAACAAAGCCAACGAGAACTTAAGCCTTGGCTGCGGTTCAAGGTTTATACTCTATGTCATATTCGCTGAGCTCAATGACCCATTTAACGAGACGCCCAATTAGCTGGGACTATGTAGTATCGAGCGTAATGGCTGGGAGGTCAATACGACGATTGAGTACGATTGAAAGTATGGTCAGAGCTTTCTAGCTGCTATGACGATTGCCAGAGCTAGTTTTTCTATATCGGAGTATCGTGTCTCCAGGTCTATTAGACTTTTACTTGTGTAATAGACAGGTTTCTCCTCGTTCTGCTCTTCTCTTACCAGCACGCCGCAACTTGTAGCTAGAGATACGACAATGTACAGGTACAATGGTTCTCCCTCTACTGATTTGGAAAGTATTGGAGGTTCAAAGAGGTAAGACTTGCTCTTTGAAGGCTTCTTCACATTTATCGTCCCAAAGAAACTTTTTGTTGTTTCGTAAGAGTTTGTAGAATGGAAGGCATTTGTCAGTAGACTGGAAGTTGAATCGATTTAAGACTGTCCAGTCAACCTCTGTACCTCCCTGGTTTTCCTAGGTGATGACATTTCCAGGAAAGTAGCTATCTGCTCTAGGTTGGCTTTGATACCTTGTTCGGTTACGAGGTATCCTAGAAATTCCCTTGATGGTACCCCAAAGGTACACTTAGCGGGGTTAAGCTTCATATCATACTTATTGAGGATATCAAAGCATTTTATGAGATCATTGACATGGTCTTCTCCATTTGAGGATTTGACCAACATGTCATCTATGTAAACATCCATTGTTTTTCCGAGCTGTCGGGCGAACATTTTGTTCACGAGCCTCTAGTTGGTGGCTCCTGCATTTTTCAGGCCAAAAGGCATGACTCTATAACGTAGGTGCCACGTTCTGTTACAAAGGCGGTTTTTCTTGGTCCTCGGGATCCATCATTGTTTGATTATATCCTGAGAAGGCGTCCATGAAGGATAATAGTTGATGGTCAGCGGTTGCCTCAACTAAACGATCAATATGAGGTAACGAGAAGCTGTCCTTGGGGCATGCTTTATTTAGATCAGTGAAATCGACACATGTCCTCCATTTCCCGTTTTTCTTTTTGACGACCATCAGATTGGCTAACCAGTTAGGGTAGTGGACCTCTCGAATCGAATCGCATCAGCATTCCTCAATCGGTCAACGTCGTCGTTGACGAATTGAGCCTTCTCGTGGCCAAGTTTGCTCCGTTTCTGTTTTACAGGCTTAAACGTTGGGTCTACGTTAAACTTGTGTGTAGTTACACTTGGGTCAATACCCTTCATGTCACTAGTTGACCATGCAAAGGTTTTAACGTTATCTTTAAGGAAGCATAGAAGTTTATCCTTGATTGCGGAGGGTAACTCCGACCCGATGCGGACACATTTTTTAGGGTGAGCTTCATCAATGCAGACTTGCTCGGTGAGCTTTTGTGGTGGACCTCAAATGTTTTGCTGCATCGCTTGCTGCTCCCGGATCTGTAATTGCTATTGGGCTGATTCCCTAATCATTTGGAAACCTCCCAGGTAGCAAACTCTATATATCTTTTGGCTACCTTGGATTTTAGTTACCCCGTCGGGGGTTGGAAATTTTATGCATTGGTGGTAGGTTGACGCAACTGCTTTCATTTTATGAATCCAGGGTCTCCCAAAGATTGCATTAAATGAAGCTGGTTTGTCAATTACCACGAAATTGACCATCTTCATGACCCCACATGCTATGACTAGGACTTTAATAGTTCATAAAGAGGTAGTCGTTTCCCTAGAGATACCTACGAGATTAGTCTTCTGACCAGTAATTTCGTAGTCATCTATCTCCATTCCCTTCAAGGCATTATAGAAAATAGGTCAACAAAGCTTCCAATTTCAACCATCAGCTTAGGTACCTCGTATCCAGCCACATCGAGTGTGATGACTAAGCGTCATCATGAGGTCGGTCGAGGTATAAGGTCTCACTTTCCTAGAAAGATATCTTAGTGTTAAGTTCTTGGGCGGGAGACCGTGTTCGAGTACTGGATTCAGCTTTTCGCAGATGACCTTTAATCGAAGTTACGTATTCCTGGCAGACATCAGAGCCTCTGATAATGTAATCAACCCTCGAGTCAAAGGGTTGTTGATTCGAGGCCTTATCAAATAAGGCAGCTATCGTTCCCTCAGCTAGAGGTTTCGAAGCCCCCACCCGGAGGCTTTTCCCTTCGGAAAATTTCCCAAGGATCATGTTAACTCTTTTCTTGGGAGTCGGGGGTGGCGAATCAGTATCTTTTTCAGGCGACCTGTTCTGCTTTGGGGAGGTCTCCCTCGAGGCTCTATTTTGGAAAGGTACCGATTTCTTTAGATTTACGTCTTTTATTTTTCCAGCGACGAATTTCGCTGCTAGCTAGCGTTGAAGGTCCCAACACTCTTCTGTGGAGTGGCCTTTCCTTTCGTGATTAGAACAAAATTTGTTCTCGTCATAAGCTTTAGTCCGAGGGGCCTTTCTTGCTGTCGCGACAGGTTTGTCCTGTTGTTTCGGGGATTACCCTTCTTAGCTGGACTCTTAGTTTCTTGGGGGTCAGCCTTCGAATAGTTTTGAGGCTTTCTATGGATTTTATCCATCGTTGTGGTCTCCTCTTCTAAAGTGATGAATTAGGATGCCCGATGCAAGGTGTCATCGATTGTGGGAGGAGGGGTGACAGTCAGCTCAGACCAAAACTCTGACCGATACCAGAGTCCTCTTCAGAGAGCTTCGATAGCTACCTGGTCGTTGGGGTTTGAGAGTTTAGTTCAAATCTCTCTGAATTTATCTTTGTATACTCGAAGAGTGTCCCCAACTCCTTGTCTGATCTTCCAAAGATCTACTTCGGAAGCCTATTTTCGGATATGGGTCGAGTACTGCTTAATGAAAGCACTAGTTAGCTAATCAAAGTTATCTATCGAGTTTGGCTCGAGACCTGAGAACCATTCAAGGGCTATCCTTATTAAATTTTCGACGAAGGTTCGATAGTAGCCTGCTTCGCATTCTTCGCGAGTAAAGTGGGCTTTCACGATAGCTAACCTAAAGGCTCTCAGGTGAGCTTTAGGATCCGAGGTACCATTGTATTCGAGAATCCGAATTTTTCATGTTTCTCTGATATAAGAATTTGCGATTCTATTGGTGAATGGGGTTCCTCAAGTTTCCTCAATTATGCTCTCAATTTCGGGAGTTGAGCTCGTGACCTTATGGACCTGAGCATTTAGCTTCTATAGAGCCACATAAGTTCTTTCCATGTACTTTCGGAAACCATCATGCTCATCTAGTTGGAAGGCAATTAAATCATTGACAGGTACCTGGTTGGGTGGCTCTTGGTAGAACCAATCTTGGCCCCGGTTCTAGGTGACTGGGGAGCTACGCCTTTCTGGGGCTCTTGGGCTGTCTTGCTGATCGCGACCAGCTGGGAGGCTTGGGAGGATTGTGGTTGCAGTTCCTAGCCATTCCTGAGCCTCCAAGTTAAGAGATTGGTTATGGCCCTGATGGATAGATGTGGAGGCTCGTCCACCAGATAGGATCGTGACATGTCCTTCAGATATAAGTATTGGCGGAGGTGGTGGTAGATGAGGGCTCTTCTCAGATGCCCGTTTAGAGGCTTGAAAGGGTATCGAGCTCGTGCTAGCTATGTTGTTTCCTATTGCTACGATACCTGATGGATTTGATAGAGGAATAGTTCCTGTGACAAGTTTCTGGAAGGAAGGTCCTTGTCCCTCAGGTATTGCGTTGTCTGGAGAGAATTCCAGGCGACCACGAGGGAAAGTGAGGTTTGTGACGAGGTCTCGGAAAGTTACCCCGGAGCCTCGGCGTTGCGGGGGTTGAGACGATTGAGCCAGAGACCTCGCCCTCTGCTCGATCTGTTGATGTCGAGACACCAACTGGTGAACCAAACACTCATTTTCTTGGGTTCAGTTTACCAATTATAGCATCATCTGACGAATCTTAGATAGTTGATCCGACACCTGACTCACGGTTAGCGCCGAAAGCAGAGACTCAACAGGGATCTGCTAATCGGGTTCTCCGAGGATCAGGGGCCTCGGATTATAGTCATTAGGGAGCCTTCGGGAGGCTGTTCCTGTACTGACAGGTTCAGGTAGATTCTCCGCCAAAGGTTGAGGCTCGTTAGGGAGATCAGAGCGATGAGGCTCTGGGAGACCAGAACCTCTATGATTCGGCGAGCTAGGGCTCGGCGTTAGCGACGAGAATTTAGGCTGATTAAAGTCTCGGTTGATTGGATCCATCTCTTAGCTAGCAAAGTGAGGGATTCGATTGTCTCGTCCCCACAAACGGCGCCAAAATGTGAGGGCTAAATCTCACACTTAGATTTATTTAAGTTTTAAGGAAAAAGACGAGGCTTCTGGGATGAATCTCGTTTGAACTAGAGATGAATCCTTCATGAATTTGTTATTGATTGATGTTTGAGAAGTACAATAGGAATTTTACAAAGAAAAAAGTTATTAGCTAATGTCCCCATAAAAAGATCCCCCTTCATCACTACGTTTCCTCTCTTTTATAGTCTTAGTCTCCAGGTTTGTTGAGAAACAACACTCGATTTTTTTCTCTCCCTGAATCGGGGAACAAACTTTTTTTTTGACCACTCCAGACGACATCGTTTTGCCATAATGGATTTTTGTCTTTCTTCGTTTAATGGGTACTAGAGTTTTAACTCGCGCAATCGCGCGAGTTTTTTTTTTTAATAATTTTATATATTATTAATCATGTTTAGATTTTTTGAGTATCGAGTTTATAATTTTCGATTATTTCGAGTTTCAGATTCGGGTTTAGGTTCAAAACTTTTAGAATTTTAAATTATATCGAATTCTGGATTCGATTTAGATTTAAGATTTTCGAACTTCCAGATTTTCTCGGATACTCGTATGGGTTCAGTTCGGATAATATTCAATTCCCGAAATACCGTGAAACAAAACCTGTTAGAGTATTAAAAAAAACATCAGATGATTAAATTTAAATTTTTATAGTTTATATATTATTTATGAATTTTTATTGATTTTTCTAAATTTTATTACTTTATAAGTTTTTTTGAATTTTTGTAACAAATTTTATTTAGAAAATAATAAAATATAATATAATTGTTTTAGAATTTATGGATTTATTTTAAATTTGAAAACAAACTATATTTAAATTTGCTGAAAATTGATGATTTTAAATTGTGTTGGTTTACAATTTTGGTAGTGTTTAAGTGAAAAGAATATTAGAATATTTTAATATGTCTGTTGGAATATGTAAATGAGTAATTAGAGTTATTTTAATTTGTTAGATACATTTAGTAAAAATTTTAAAATATGTTATTTTGAAAAATCACACATAAAAAAATTTATGTTTTCCTTTTTTAATAAAATAGATGAGGGTTTTGGACCCAACAATTATTATCATCGGGTTGATTCTCCCTTTATTACTCGCTACCACTATGGGTTATGAGAACATTGGCTATAAATGCATGTGTTCGTCACCTCTCTCTAAGTTTAAAAGATACTTTCTTGATAAAGCAAAATAGTCGATACAATCAGTTGTATCATGAGATTTTTAACATAATCTCATTCTAGATCATGTAAAATGTTAATAAAAGAGATCATCAAAATTTTCTACTCTGCATTTCATGTTTTTTCCCTTTATTTTCCGTATTATCTTATATTGCAGTATTTCTCAGTGTTCTTTTACAAATATATCAATTGTCTCATTATAATAATTTTGGTCTTGTTCTTTAGTATCAACTCTATTAATTTAGATTTCTACTTTTTATCTACTTAAAAAATTTATCATTTTAGTTTGGACCTATTCACAATTCACTAGAAATAATTATAACATTCATTATTATTTGGTTAACAATACAATATAACTTATGCTTCTAAGAAAATAGAATATTCGACTTGCTTTAAATTTTACCAAATTAAACTCTACAAAATTAAAACAATAAATCTCATGTTATATCTTCCAATTCTATATAGAGTTAAATTATATAGAATTATGTTATTATTATTAATCAGTTTATACATTACACATGTATCGATATTTATATAGTTAACGTGAGCATACATGTATTGATAAATAGAAATAGTTTTCAATACAAGACTATGAATTCAATCATATATTGGTTTTATAATAAATCAATTTTGATATATTTATACTATAGTATATATGAAAATATATTATTTTAGTACAAATGCACATGTATAAGTTAATGTTAGGCGTTCGGGATTCCATTTGGATTCGGTTCGGGTTTCGAACTCCAGCCCTATAAGATCCATTCGGATTTTTGAAAAATTCGGCTTTTTCGGGTCGGGTCAGATTTTATAAAACTATTTTTTTATCCAGATGGATTCGACATTTTTTCGGGTTCGATTATTTTCAGGTTTTCCGGGTTTTCAGATTCGGGTTCAGTTTTTTTCAGGCTTGACCAATTTTTTTCCGAATTTTCGGGGTTTTTTTTCCGGATTTTTTCGAATTTGAGTTCGGTTCAGGTTTTTAGGAATTTTTAGAATGTTTCTGAATTCGGGTTCGAGGTTTTTTTATCAACAAAGGCAAGTATATGAATATAAAAGTATAAGAGTAATGACATATGTATAAGTTCACACCCATATACTAATTTAGATTTCTAGTTCGGTTCATATCAAATCTGAAATACTTGAGCATGAACCTGCTCGAGTTTTTTTACATGTTTTTCGGGTTTGGTTTCAAAGTTAAGATTTAGTTGTTAAAAAATAAGATGTAAAGAGTTAATCTCATTCATATAAACATTTTCCGAATACCGAATTCTAATAAAAAAAGTATCTACAAAATATTAATAATTCACATAAATAAATCATGTTTTATGATAAACTCAAAATAATATAAAAAAATAAAATTATGTTTGTTAAACACATATTGCTTTCAATTAATTAATCTAATTTTTTCACATATAAACATTTATCAAATAAAAAATTTTAAAATAATAACGTATATAAAAATAGTATACAAAATATATACAATTAAATTGTGTATAATAAAAAATATATCCGTTCACAAGTGTAGATTCAACTCTAGTTAAAAGTAAAGGGAAGCAAGTTATTTTCTTTCTTTACAAAATATGTTACTTTACCTTTCCTTTTTTTTTTTAATTTGTACTGTATTTTAATTTACCCATGCGTTCAAACACATAAACAATTAAACTTTACCTACTTCGACTGGATATGTGACCACACACAGCACATATGGGTTACAAGAAGAAGTTCAAGTTGTACACGGAAGCGAAGAAAGAAAAATTGTTCTTACCCAGCAAGAGGAAAAAAACAGAGAATGGAAAAATAAATTTGGTTTAAAAAATTAGAACTTATTATGAGCCTAAAAGTGACAACTTAGAGTTCCTAATTTCTTTGCCAATTTAAGGCTTTTTTTCTGATAAAAGTTCATTGGAAGTTTCTTCTCAAGCAAAGAAACATACAGGTCAAAACAAAAAGTGAGTCAATTTATTGGTTACCCAAGTTGTCCTCACGCATGTGTGAATTCACGAGAGTTTGGCGTACGGTACTTTTCTATTTTTCTTATTTGAACTTTTCAATTTTTCCTTTTACCAAAAAATTATTTTCAAATTTTCTTATAGAACAAATACATTAGTTTAGAGTATTTCTAAAAGAGTTTATGAACTTTTTGGCTCTCCAAAAACAAATTTCAAACTTTAAATTTAAAGTTTTGAAAGTGAAACTTCATATTTTGCATTTGCATTTTAACCCCTACTATGACACATCATATTTTTTTTATTTTTAAAAGTTTTGCTGATTGTCATTTTAATCCATAAAAATTTTATAACTCATAATCTTTCAAATATGTTCTTAAAAATTTAATTTTTACATATGAAATTATATAAAAAATTAAAATAAGACTTAAAATATTTTAAAACTAGACTTAGACAACAAAATATTTCATTCAAGAAATTTAATAGAAAAAGTTAAAAAATACATGAATGTATAATTATTACATAAATTTAAATACTGCTATTTGGGGTCATTTTGTTCCCTTAGAGCCTAGTCTTAGCTAGACCGAGGGTACATAAACAAACTTCCTAGTTGAATGTGTTAACGAAGGCCTTAGTCAAGGATGCACAACCAAACCAAAGCCACGAGCCAAGGTAGAGCGAGTATTCTCCTTATATGATTTAAATCTTAAGAGATAAGAACAATTACCTTAGATGAATTATGAGAATATTTCTTATTGTATAGATAAACTTGAAATTAGAATTTATCCGTAAAAGATATGGAAATATTCTTATTCGAAAACTATAAATAAATACAAGGGGGGAAAAACCTTAATTCGAGGATCCGAAAACCTTTTACAAAAACACACACACATTGTAATCGATCTCTTTGAACAAAATCAATAAAGAATCGTTTTACATCTCACTACGTCTTTTGTTCTTGTTCTTCTCTATCAAAGGATCACTCAAAAACTCCTAAACAGTTTGGCGCTAGAAGGAGGGGAGATTTCAACTAGAACAAAAAAGAAAAGATGAGTGAATCAAGCAGTTCTTCCAAACCAGAGAAGAGCACAAGTCTCGAGTCTACGTCTAACGATGCGGCTATGACTCAACCAGAAGAGGTTGCATCCGAAACACTGGAGGACACAACACTCACAACAAAGCTCCAGGAATACGAGGTGATTGCTGCAAAGCTGAAGCAGACGGAAGCTCGGTTGAAGGAGCTAGAAGATGAGAATACGACTCTCAAAGCCTTGGCGGTGGAGAGAGATGCTCAGACATCTAATGCTGATGACGATGGCAACCGAAAGCGTTCTAGATTCAAGATGAGAGTCTCGTTGATGCAGTCGCTGGATGAAACACCAACGAAGATCGCCACAGACGCGAGCGCGTCAAACACCAAGCTCTGGGCTGACCTGAACCTCTGGCTCTCACCATTTAAGAGGCCCTAGCAGACCTCGCGAAAGAAACGCTAACGAGGCCCATAGTCTAGAAGCCCTGCTAACGCGAAGGCTAGTAGTCATGGAGAACATGATTAAGCGCCTACCATGGGTAGCTCCACCAGTCATCAAGAGAACCCCCAACTCCTACGCAGATACACCATTTGTCGGTGTCATCGCTCTTAGCGAAGTCCCCAAGATGTTCACCTAGCCGATTATGCCGTTGTACGATGGGATCGCAGACCCTGACACGCACATATCTCAATACCGCCAACGCATGTTACTACGTCTACCAGTCATGACCACATGGAAGTCTGCATCTGCAAAGGATTTGGAGTAACCCTCACATGGCCAACACTTTTGTGGTATTCCAATCTAGTCAATGGCTCCATTGATTCGCTCACAACGCTAACAGATCGATTTGTTGAACAATTCGCTAGCAGTCGCACTCTAATGTGTACCTCTGACGACCTCTATCGGGTCAAGCAACACAAGGATGAGAGTTTAAAGGAGTACGTCCATCGATTTAACAAAGAGAAGGTATCAGTTCCTAACTGCATCGCCTCCATGACTATCTATGCCTTCAGGAAGGGATTGGTGATCGATGGTGACCTTTACAAAGAGCTCACTAAGTACCTCTACCATACTATGGAGGACGTCCTCTCCAAGGCATGGGCAGAGATCAAGTGGGAAAGAAGACCCTGCCTATCAAGCCCACATAGCCCCGAAGGCTAGTCCGAAGGTTCCAAAGCAAGATAAAGCCCTTAGTAGATAGGCGGACCAACCCCATGGCCAAACATGAGCTGGAGAAAACAACAAAAATTCTACCAACCCCAGGACGAAATCTATGGCTATAGCTGACGAAGAGGAGCTTTTGGCTTTACCTAAGCCAATTGAAGACATTCTAACCTTGGACCCGGTAGAAATAATCGGAGAACTAAGGTGTTTCACTAGCAATGTAACATGGCCACCATGGCCACGGTCTTCCGCCTACGCCAAGGGCAGCAACTCTGAGTGGTGTGGTTTCCATCGAGACTATGATCATCAAACGGAGAATTGTGCTCTGTTAAGGAAGGAGGTAAAGGGACTCTTAGATAAGGGCCTTCTCAAGGACTTTATCGCCAGGAGGAGCACCGAAGTGACACAACATCGCCAATCTCGGCATCCCAAGCCTTCAAAACAACCATCCCCACAACCACCTAGGCACACTAGGGTGATCAACCATATATCAGGAAGATTTTAAGGCATTGAGGACCGGACCAAGGTGAAGGCCTATCGATCAAAGGGAGTCCTTTGCGTCTCAAGAAGACCAGGAAGTGAAGCACCGCCAGTGACCGAGATAAGCTTCACTCCCTGAGAAAGCGGCAGGGGGAAACCTATCCACCATGACGCCTTGGTAGTATCCCTAACCATGGCTGAATGCGTCGTTAGGCAAATTTTGATCGATAGTGGAATGACGGCCAACATTCTTTTGCGCAAACTATGATGGAACTAGGGATTCCAGAGTTAAACATCATACGAAGGTTAAACGTTCTGGCTGGTTTTAGTTGAGAAACAATCCAAACAATTGGAGAAGTTACTCTAGGCATATGGGAAGCGAGAGTCCATAGACAAACCGGATTCGCCATCGTAGACCGCCATCAGCATATAACGATATCATGGAAAGACCATGGATCCATTTGATGAGAGACGTCCCCAGTACTATACACCAAGTCATAAAATTTCTAACCCCTTGGGAAATAGGATAATTTAAATGAGAGCTGCAAGATGCCAGGTCATGCTACGAGGTTACCCTCAAAAGCACACGGACACTTTGGACCTCGGTTTTGGGCAAAGCCTACACCAACGACGAGGAACCAAAGATTGAATAGTTAGATGAGGTCCCCTTGGTAGAAGGCGATCTCACCAGGAAGATCAAGATTGATTCACGTCTCCCCATGGACCTAAAGGAAATGCTGATAGGTTTCCTTCGATCTAATCAAGATTGCTTTGCCTGGTTGCATGCGGATATGACAGGGATCGATCCCAACATTATCTCACACAGACTGATGGTTGACCTAGATCATCCATCGGTAAAGCAATAAAGGAGGAAATTTTCCCCAAAAAGAGATGCCATCGTCAATAAGGAAGTAAGCAACCTCCTTGAAGCGGGGTTTATAAGGGAAGTGCGATATCCGTAATGGTTAGCCAACGTTGTGGTAGTAAAAAAGAAGAACGGACAATGGAGGGTTTGCACTGATTTTACGGATCTCAATAAAGCCTGCCCCAAGGATCCTTTTCCTCTGCCACACATCGACAAGTTGGTCGACGCTACCACAGGGCATCAGCTCATGAGCTTCACGAATGCATTCAGTGGATACAACAAGATCCTAATGCACCCTAGTGACCATGAAGACAACCTTTATGACGTCTCAAGGGATCTACTATTAAAAAGTTATGCCTTTTGGTCTTAAAAATGCGGGATCCACGTACTAAAGGCTGGTCAACCAGATGTTTTCATAACACATCGGTTAGACTATGAAGGTTTCTGTTACGGGTGATTTTGGTCATTCTTTGTAGCACTACGGAAGCTGGAGGTCAATGAATGTTTTATCAAAGATGATGTGAAGTGATTCTAAGCTTTGAGATCGAAAATGGCGAAAGAGGTTAGCCTTGTATTGATTTCATAGCCTAAGGTTTCGTGTCTCCATGTTTTGCCCTGAAGCTTTATATTTATACATGGAGTTCATGATTATCTCTCCAAGAATTGGATATATCATGATTATCTATAAAATATATGCATCTTTATCTGCAGAATACACATCATTATCTGCTAATTAAATGGTAGAAATAAGCAAGAGTCGGCGGTCGGCTGGCTTCCGGCTATGTAGGGTTTCCTGACTTCCGACTTCCGGCTATGCAATGTCGTCTGGTTTCCTGCTTCTGGGAATTCCCCTGCTTTGAGGTCTTACTGCTGTACTCCATCTAAGCCTGGGGTATTCCCATGACCTATATTACTCCCAACAATTTGCCCTTTATTGCGCAGGTTCGATCCGAAGCTGTGGAATAACATGTCTTCCATGTGGCTTAGGCAGGAAGCCATTAGTTGCTCGGCCTTTTTAGCTGTGACTTGCGCCACCTCTACTTTCTATAAGCATCTGCTTGCTTTTAGTTTGAATTCCATCAGATAATGGGCGCCATTGTAGCGGGAGGTTGCGTTTGGCTCTTGACGTCTGGCCTTAGGGCTTTGAATTTCAAATTTCATGAGCCGTTAGCACTTTTCAAGGGTTGTTGGTTTGTTGAAAAATCCCAGCCATTGACTTCATGAGGTGAAGGATTCGCAGCCGTTGATGAAGACTTTGAAAAGGTTTGAGAAGGAAAATATGGCCATTACTGCTCCGAGACACGCACTCATGATTAACCGCGTGCGGTTAGAATTAATCATCTATCTCTTTTCTTTTTGGCATTTAAACCTTTCTTTCCTTTCACTCTTGCCTTTTATCGTCATTTTCTTTCTTCTCTTGCCTGATCTTTCGCTTACGGAATCATTGTTGAGCTTTTTCACCTGCGATTTAATGTTAGATCTTCTTCCTCCTTCCTTTTTCCGTTTCTATTAAGATAGATTCCAGAGGATAGCTCCTAGGGTTCCGGATCATCCTCAGTTCTTAAGCTCTTCTGCCCCGATCAAACCCTAGAATCAAAATCAAAACCCTTCAGAGCCCAAAATGACCAGTTCCAGCGATGAGTTCTCCCCTGTAGCTTCTTCTTCCGTTGGTGCCCATGTTCGAAAGAGGCATCTGATCAGATCAAGCCCTTCCACCGAGGCTGAAGGATCTTCTGAGGAGATTGAAATCCACGACGCCAATCCTCATCCCTTGCGATCTGTTGCAGGTCCAAAGCTCTTAAAGGTAGGTCCTTTCTCCAACGTTAACTCTGAGATCGTTAAGGATTGGCGGTAGTAGTATCTCATCAGGGAGAATACCCCTCTGAGGGTGCCGAGGGAGGACGAGAGGGCCTCCGAGTGCCATGGAAATGAGATAGCCGTGTATGAGGGTTACTTCGAGGCTGGAGTCAGGGGTACGATACCAGCTCTGGTGAAGAAGATCTCAGAGCATTTCAAAATCTGTCCTTCCCAGATGAACCCGCCTACTTGGAGAATCCTTACTGCTATTCAGGTGCTCAGTGATCCTCATGGGCTAGATCTCGGCATCAACGAGCTCCTCTATTCCTATTACTTTCCCCCATGTTCCTCCTGGTGAGGGCAGATATCACTTTTGCCCTAGAGCCGGTGCTCCTTTGGTGTTGGAGCTAGAGAGAGAAGACAAAAGGGGTGGCTTTCGCCAAACATTGGGCTCAGAAATTCGTGTTTATGAAAGTCTGGTCGTCTCCTGGGTTTTCTACCCTTTGGAAGTTTACCGGTAGGTTTAGGATGCTTTTCTCTTTATCGCTTCTAGCTTTGTCATTGACTCTCTTGCCCCTTCTTTTTGCAGAGGTATCTACGGAGAAATCTGAGGAAGGTAAGGAGAAAGCTAAGGAAGCTTTAGAGATTCCTGCTGAAGAGAGGAGCATTTTGTTCTTGCTGAGTGAGGAGACGTTGAATCAGAGCAGGGTTAGAGGTTTGCCCCATTCTTTCAACTTCTGTGTTCTGTTTTCCGCTTGACTAATTCCGTGTTGTTTTGCAGGAAACATGTCAGGATCTGGATCCAAGGCACTGGAGGACTTCAAAAGGGCTCAAGCGAAAAGGAAGGCAAAGTTGGCATCTGGGAGTAAGACTCCGGAGGTGGTGGAGATCTCTGAGTCTCCCTCTGTTGGGTCTAAAATGAAAGGGACCCAGAAGGCCTTTGCCTCCAGCAAGAAACAGAAGGGTCCTCTTACTAAGCAGTCCTCCTCAACTGTCCGCGATCTTGATGGCGCTCTGGAGCACCTGCAGAGCTCCGTCTTCCCTGCACTTCCTTCTAGTCCTCCTAGCTCTCATAATCTGGGCATTTTCGACCAAGTCCAGAAGGGAATGATCAAGGTAACTGGCCTGCCTTTGGCTTCTGGCTAACATTTGACTATTTCCTTTTCTTCTGGCTAACCTCCCTTCTCTTTGTTTTTCAGCTAGCTGCATCACTCTTCCATGCCAAGGATCAGATTGCCACAGAGGTGATCTCTGCAGGGAAGGCCCAGGTGGAGGACTACCTCGCCAAGCTGAAGGCAGAGAAGGACAAGTCTGTTGGCTTGAAGAAGGGGCTGAGGGAGATGAAGGAACTGCTCCGGGGGTTGGAGTTGGAGAAGGAGAAGGCGGCAGAGAAGGTTCTCAGCCTGACTGAGGAGAAGGCAAAGCTGGAAGAAGAGCTTGGCAACCTGGACGCCCGAGTGGCCACCTTCATGGAGGAGATGTCTATGACCGTCAACGGCACCAGGATCACGGGGCGTTGGGAGATGGTTAGGGATTACCCTCAAGGGTGAGGCCAAGTCTTGGAACTTGCAGGAGGAGTTTGAGAACTACAAAATGGTGGTGATTGCGGAGGCGGAAGAGAATGGTCTCGAAGCTCCCACCTTTGAAGATGAACCGAAGATTTCTCCTGCCTTGGCTTCTACACCCCCAACGGATTCTGCACCAAACGTCGAAAAGCCTGCCTCTCTTGATCCTCCAGCTGCCTAGCCTCCAGACCTGGAACCAAGAATCAAGTAGCTCTCCCCTTGTGGGATTTATTCTCTTTTTTTTGTTGTCGACGGAATGCCCCTGCGTGGGCCTAATTCTTCCCCTTGTGGGCTTTGTACTGACTTTTATGGCCTTAATGGCCTTAACTCTTCGGTGGCCTTCTTATCCTTATTTCTGTTTGCCTTTCGGGGCTCAAAACTCGTATTTCGACCCTTTGTTGCCTTCTATGAATACTTTTCTAGTTCTGTGTTGTCTCCCTGCCTTAACAAATTCTTGACTTAGGTTTAGAGATGACATTCATGGCCGATGCTTCGACATGCTTTTTATCATTAGCACCCTGATCGACTGGCTTCTGCTACTGGCTACTAGCCTCTGGCCTTTGCGTCTTGACCAGCTGGCTTCTGGATATGAGCCTTTGGCCTTTGTGCCTTGACTGACTGGATTTTGGCTATGAGCCTTTGCTCTCTTATCGATATTCCAGCTTTTCGACTTCTGGCATATTGGCCTCTAGTCTTTTATCGATACTCCGGCTATTTGACTTCTGGCGTATTGGCCTCTAGTCTTTGTCGTGTCATGCGAGAGTTCTTGAGTTCCAAGTTGGGATAATCTCATTATTACTCTTTTTTTGAGGGAGTTCTGCTTCTTATCCTTAGACAATGCTTAGGTTCCTAGGACGCGTTTTTGGCCTCTTGATAATCGGAGGTATCTTCTGTCTTATTGGCATTTTGTTACCCAGAGGTAACCACTAGCTTGCGTTTTTGGTCTCTTGATACCCGGAGGTATCTTCTGGCTTTTTTTTTGGCATTCAACTATCCAGAAATAGCTGTTTTTGCTTTGCTGAACTCTGCTTCTTGCAGTGAAGCCACTCTCGGTTTTATTGGTTTTGCTGGTACGAACCTCCCCCGCAAAGGGGTCCAAGTGCCACACTTTTCTTCTACTTCCCACGTTTGGGTAAGCAGGTATAGGTGATGCTCCTATGCTCAGGTCACATAGCTTTTGCGTTTACTGTGACCTGGTAAGCAAGGTTAAGCTGTTTTTGCTTTCTGCTCTGCACTCTGCTTTCCGTTTAGCCACTCTCTGTTAAGCAGAATAAGCAATTTTTGTCTCTTGCTTTCTTTCGGGTAATTTTCCTTGTTCAAGCATAGTTTCTTTCTTTTTTTTGAGCTTTTCACTTTTGTTTTGGAAGGGTACGTTGCTTGTGTTACTCCTTTATCGAGGAGTAGTCATTCAACTTATTTTCCCCTTGCTTTTAATTGAATTTTCCTATGAGAAAGCAGTTGTTTTATTGATTGGTATCTGTCCTTAGACGTATCAAGATTACATAAAAAAGATGTAAAAGAAATAAAAAAATCCAAAGCGGAAGAACGTATCTTGGATATGGTCGTCCAGGTCAGGGGCATTCTTTTAGAAGAAGTAAGACTTTAGGAAGGGATGTTAAGTATGTGTAAAAAAAACCCTACTCTACCCTGACCCTAAAATTACCCACTCAGAAAAAATCATGATGTAAAAAAACCACAAAATATCCAGTATTGTTAGGGTAGTCCTAAAAAAACCCTTTGTTTTATGGGTAGTCCATGGATACCCTATTAATTATTTCTTCTATGAGACTTGTATAACCAATTTGATTTTAAATTTTTTATAAACTATTTTTCTATTTTGTAAATGATATAAACATACATATTAAATTAAAATTTTGATTAAGTTCACAATTAATTTTTATGAAATATTAAAACAAAATAAAAATCTAAATCCCACAAGAGACATTGTAATAGTCTTTTAACGACTGTCTTTATACTGTACCAATGTTGCAATAATAGATTACAGAGAGAAGAACAGAAGAGAGCACATTTCTGCAAAAGTCAAATCCAAAAATTACAAAATAAACAAGAAACATAATTACAAAATAAAACAAAAAGCATAACATAAACATACCGTTTTCGAGTCTCATACTCCGGAGCTACTTGCCATAGTAGTATCCTCCTCTTTGTCATCATCAAAATATTCTTCAATGTCACCTAATGTTTAAAAAGTTATGGTTTAATCAAATAAAATATATTGTTCTAAAATATTAGCTTGAATGATATTTACCTTGAAATTCCGCGAAACCGCGAAGCCAATTGCGTGTACAAAAGAGTGCTTGGACATTTTTTGGGAGTAAACAATTCTGGTAAGGATTCAATACTCGATCGCCAATGCTAAACGCTGACTCGGATGCCACTGTAGTCACATGAATACTCAATATATCACGAGCCAAGAGGGTAAATCACCATGGCGTTTTCCGTGTTCTTTCCAATAATCTAAAACCTCTATATCGGTAAATAACCTCAAATTAAGCCTTGGTTCACTTAGATAAACATCCAAGTTCAGCTTTGTATTGTCTTCGCCATGTCTGATGTTCCTCTCGAGCTCAAAAGGATCCTATATTAAAGAAACACACTAAATGAGACAATTCTAGATTTTTTATACCATAAGATAATTGAACATAACTCTAAAACTTACAAAATTCATATCATCTTTAAGAGGTGACTCATAGAGAAGCTCATGTGGAGTTGGTGTTGGTGAAATGGTTGAAGAAGAACTCCAAGAATTGTCTTTATATTCTTTGTAAAGTAATTCCAAGTTCTTCTTAACAATATCAACTTTTCTGTGAGAAGTTTTGAGATCCACTTTATCATAAGCAGATTTAAGAATCTGCAAGTTCAATCGTGGATCTAAAATAGCTCCCATTGCAAGAATGAGACTATATTCATCCCAATACTTAGCAAATTTCAACTGCATCCGACGAGCTATTTCTTCCACTTGAGTACATACATGGCATATTTTCTCAACAAACATTCAATTTTCCAGACTTGAAGAAAATACGCATTAGCTGTAAGATATTTAGTGCCTGAGAGATAATGGTAGAAAAAGGCTTCAAGAAGTCACGAATTCTCTCCCCTCGATCCCATTCATCCTCAGAAGGTAGCGTCTTATAACTCCTATCACACTCTTTTAGACTAGTAAAGGCTTTCCGAAACTTCAAGGCTCTGACCAACATCTCATAAGTTGAATTCCATCTTGTAGGGACATCTAAAGATAGCCAAGCTCCACTTTTAATCCCTGAACTATCAACACATGCAACAAATGATTCTATCCTGGAGTTTGATGCTTTCACAAATTTAACACTCTCTCGGATATTATCTAAAAGACCAGCTGCTATTCCTTCTTTCACTATTAGATTTAAAATGTGCGCACAACACCATACATGGAAAAACTTTCCATCGCACAATAAGCCATTACCAGCGATCATCTGTAGACGATGCTTGAGAACTTTCTGCATATTATCATTGCTAGTAGCATTATCTAAGGTCACTGAGAATACCTTTATCTCCAAACCCCACTCCTTTAAACATGCAAGCAATCTGTTAGCTAACTCTTCACCAGTTTGTGGTGGTTTCACATAAGAGAATGCTAAATCTTGTTATTCAATCTCCATTCATCATCCACACAATGCTGACTTCTTGTTCCATACTCCACATGAATTTGTTCTATCAAACTAAAGCTATCAACATAAAGTTGCAACGAAATCGACAAAAATCCCCAAAAAAGAACATAACTCCTTTTGTAATTCCTCAACATCAAAGGTTTCTCAATACATATAACTCCATCTTCAGTTATGAAAAGCTACTTCAAAATGCAGAATCCCTAAGAGAATTTGCATTTGAATCGTTTCGTTCCCAAAATCAATACCTAGATTACGAAAAATCAGAAATTAATAAAGCTAATTAGAGAGATGAATCAGACTTGAAGCTAATGAATGGTAAAGATTAAAGAAAGGGAGGAACCTTGAGCGTGAGCGTGAGGGAACATCAACAACTAGTTTTAAATCGTTTTCTCTCTGGCGTTGATGATGATGATGATGAGAGGAGGAAGCTAAGAGTGGCTTTTGGTTGGGATATTGGTTTAGGAAATGGGTTTGAACAAAAATCGAATTCTCTATGTAACATGGAGTAGCATGAAGAATCGATTCTCTCTGTAAATTTGAGATCGATGAATTAGGTTTTTTGTTTGAGATCAATTTTAGAAGAAAGGTTTTTTTGAGGTTGATTTAAGAAGACCAAAAACAAAAACAACGCAATATTATGTTACATAAAACAAAACAAAAAAACCTTGTGGGTACCCTAAACTTTTAGGGTAAATCCATTTAAAACCCAAGTTAATAAAACCCACTCAGATTTTATCCTGTTTATTTTACTTAATAAATAAAGGGTCATGGACTTGGAAAAAAAGGAGGGTTTTGGGTACTGATGCAATCCTGGATCTCTGAAACTAGAAAACAGAACCTTTCGGAAC
>OVAN01001291.1:0-42650 GCA_900406275.1 Anastatica hierochuntica | reverse complement strand
CCACATGGGTTTGGGTTGGGTCGGGTCGGGTTACCCATTTTGACACCCCTAAGGAGGGGTGAGGTAAGAATTAATTGCAAGTGATTGTCTTAAATGGGATATACGTTTCAGAGGTTACTGTGGGAAGCTTTGGAACAGTTGAAGGAGATGAATGGGAAGAGGAAACAAAGATGGGCTTAGGTGAGGTTGAGTTTTTTTGTGAGGTTGAGCTTTTTTGTGTTTTTGGGGTAGTTTAGGTAATATTGGGCTTTATATTTGTGGCCCTTTAATAGGTTGTTGCACGGGATGTAGCTTTTGTCGTTAAAGAAGGTGTGAGTGTGATGATGTGGCAGATGGAGAGCACATGAAGGGTGGGCTGACGTGAACATCTTTAGAGGTCAAGATTAAGTCCTTTTTATTAGTTAGATGTGGATTTATGTGTATAGGATCTATGTTTGAAGTTTTGAATGTTAATTTATGTAAGACATTTTAATGCTAACATCACATTTTTAACTATGCTTAGTTATAGATTCTGCTTTCAATTAAAATGTGATCAAGTTTGTAATGGCCCCAATGTATGTGATAAGATATATTGCAAATAATCGAATCGGGTCCGAACCGACTAACATTGAACCGATTTGAGTATCCGAATCGAAAACTCGAATACCTGAAATAATATTTTTATTATTTTAATATATATATATATAATATTTTTATTATTTTAATAGATTTTTTCGGGTAATTCTGATTTTCCGGAATTTTTAGGTTTTGGATTCAATTCGGTTCCTTTCAAAATTCCCGAAACCGATCTGGAGTCGAACCGAAAGCGACCCAAAATTCATTTGGTTCCTGAATAGGTTGACCTGAACTATCTGGACTTGGTCGGAATCAACCCGAATTCGACCCGAATAACCGAATGCCCATCATTTACCTTTGTCTTAGTGTTAAAAAAAAGTAATATTCAAGAATACCACTAAACTTTAAAAATGTGAAGCCCACTTTTGGCCCATACTTTTAGGCCCATAAGGTGAGGCCTAGGGTTTTTTGTTTTCTCTATTCTATAAAATGTTAATTCTCTTGAATTAGGTTATTCGCCTCCTCTTGCCCTCTCTCGTCGTCACTCACAATGGTAAACTCTCTCTCTCTCGCGCTCTCGGTTCTTACTCCGCCATGATTCATTTCTTTTTCATTCCTCCCTCGTGCTTTGCTCTTCATTTCAATACATTCTGAATCTACTGTACTAGCTCTTATCTTTGTTTCTCTAAGCTATGGTAACTAGAGAATTCACGATTCTCATAAATGTGTTTACTTTTGTAATGGGTTTTTGTAGGAATTGAACATTGTCGCGTAAAGATCCTGTTTTTTTTGGGTTACATTCATATAAAGGAAGAAAAGTTTGATCTTAGGGTTTTAATGAGGTTTTTAAAATGATTGTTGATGAATGAATTTTTATTGGTGGTTAGGTGTTTGTGAAGTCATCCAAATCCAATGCTTACTTCAAGAGATACCAAGTGAAGTTCAGGAGAAGGAGAGGTATGGTTTCTTCATTCTTGATCTCTTCCTCTCAATGCTGATGCTCTGTTTTGTTTTAACGATTTGGTTTTTGTTTTCTGCAGATGGCAAGACTGATTACAGAGCTAGAATCCGTCTTATCAATCAAGATAAGAACAAGTACAACACCCCTAAGTACCGTTTCGTTGTTCGGTTTACCAACAAAGACATTGTTGCTCAAATCGTTTCTGCAAGCATAGCTGGTGATATTGTTAAGGCTTCTGCTTATGCCCATGAGCTTCCTCACTATGGACTCACTGTTGGTCTTACTAACTATGCTGCAGGTGTTTGTCTAATTAGTTTTGAGCTTTTACTATATGTTTTATTATCGGTTTCTGTTTTCTTTACCTCTTTGTTTGGTTTATCAAACTAGCTTACTGTACTGGTCTTCTTTTGGCTCGCCGTGTTCTGAAGATGTTGGAAATGGATGCTGAGTATGAGGGCAATCTAGAGGTATGTCTTGCCCTTGTTTGATTTCATCTCGAGAGTTAATACTTGGTTGTTGATCTCAACTAATGTCAAACTTGAATCAGGCCACTGGAGAGGACTATTCTGTTGAACCAACTGATACGAGAAGACCATTCCGTGCTCTTCTTGATGTTGGACTTATCAGAACCACAACTGGAAACCGTGTCTTTGGTGCTCTCAAGGTATCATATTGTTGTCTCTGTTATTATGTTGTATGCTGTTGTGTTGTGTTTCCATTAGCAGAGGAATGTAAAGTCATTTGATGCTTCAATGTTGTTCGCTATAGGGTGCTTTGGACGGAGGACTTGATATCCCTCACAGTGACAAGAGATTTGCGGGATTCAACAAAGAAAACAAACAGCTCGATGCCGAAATCCACAGGAACTACATCTTTGGTGGCCATGTCTCAAACTACATGAAGCTGTTGAATGAAGATGAGCCAGAGAAGTTCCAAACTCACTTCAGTGGGTACATAAAGAACGGTGTTGATGCTGAGAGCATTGAGGAGATGTACAAGAAGGTTCATGCGGCTATTCGCGCTGATCCCAACCCGAAGAAAACAGAGAAACCTGCTCCCAAGGAACACAAGAGGTAAAGCATTTCATTAGCTAATAGCATGATTGGTTGTCACTGGTGTCTCATTTTTGTTTGAATATCGAATGAAACAGGTACAACTTGAAGAAACTGACCTACGAGGAAAGGAAGAACAAGTTGATCGAAAGAGTTAAGGCATTGAATGGAGCAGGTGGTGATGATGATGTTGATGAGGACGATGATGAGTAAAACTTTCCTCGTCTCATCAAAGCACCTCTCTTAGTAGCTTCTTGTTTGCCTTAATGTCTCATTATATCTATTTTCAGACTATTAAACAGCAATCTGCTTTAGTTCATCACATTTTTGTTGCCTTTGGAGATTTTGATTTCGATTTTGACTTGATCATCTTTCTTACTACTGTTGAATCTTTTTCAGTATGTTTGCATCTCGATTTTATTTTGTTACATATCAAAAGATCAAAAGTAACGAGTTTAGTCCTTCTCCTTGAAGGTTAAGTATATGTGGGAATTGTTTGCTTTATGATCTTGATGTTACATTGGATTCTTGATGGAGATTTGTTTCTTCTTGGTCTCTCAAAGCCTTGTGATATTAAGAGTTGATGCTAAGGATTGTTCTTGTTATAGTGTTTGCATATAACAAGAACACCATGAAAGCCAATGTTTACATATACATAAAACATCATTTGCCTGTCTGAGCAAAACTGAAAGCAAATCAACATAAGTTATCAAAATGGTTTGTCCACATAGATTCTCTCTATTACTCTTTGTCCATTGTATCCCATTACAGAAGCAAAACAAAGTTTTCATGAAACACATTCCATTTGAGTTAATCATCATATCATTGCTACTAACCAGAAGATAAAACTCTATGATGATGAGGCAGCTAAGAAGCTGGGAGAGGGATTGGTTTCACAGCACTCTGAATCCGCTGAAAAGCTAACTTTACTCTTTCCTTAAGTCCTTCGTGCTCGCTCTCTACCTCCCCGCTCTCTTTATCGAGCTGAGCCACATTGCCATCAACCGTTATCACCAGTTTCCCATTCTCTCCTAGTTTCACGTCCCCAAAGAGCGAAACAAGAAGAGCGTATACCACTTTCTCAACTTTCTTACCGTTCTTTTCCTCGGACTTCACAGCATCTTCTTCTTCTTCTTTCACAATGATCTTGGGTACTTCCCTGCTGATGTTGAGAACCAGAGCTACAATGGAGTCTGAAACCATGTCACTTATTGGATCAGATGACCACTGAAGCGAGATGTGCTTCTCTGACTCTTGTTTCACCGTTACTCTTTCGTGTACTTTCAGCTCCGGAAGCCCTGATTCTTCGTCTGTTGAAGATTCCACGCTCTCAAAAATCTTCTCAAGGCGATGTTTAATCACACCAAAAGCTCCTGAAAATGGGATTGTTATCCTCTGAGTTACAGTGGCTGTTGATAGCTGTGAGAAAACATGGAGATCATCAGGTGCCATTATCTGATAAGTGAAACCTTTCTTCACCAGAATCCCACTCACTGTATCCCCAACATCGGGCGTCTTTTCTGCCAATCTCCCCACAGTTTTCGCCATTTTCTCAGAACTGAAATACATTTCAACAGATTCACAGTTCTTCGGAGTCATGATCTTTGTGTTTCCATCGGGAAATTCTGTGAAGAGTTTCTGTTTGAGCCTCATCATCTCATTAGCTTCACCGTGAACAAGGATGATGTTAGGAGGCATGAGCTCTTTCAAGAACGTGCTCGTCTGCGCATAATCAGCATGAGCAGAGAACGAGATATATTGCACTTGCATGTTGAGAGGAGCAGTCAGACCGTTCATAAGAGTCACCTCCTTTGGTTCATTGATTATCGTCTTCGCCAGTGTACCTTCAACCATATAACCCGGTATGATACAAGAGTTTTTCTTATCTGAACACCAGCTATCAAAGAGCTGTCTCGAGAGACCGCTTTGAAGACCACCAGGAGTAGCCATAACCACAGATGGACCGACATCTCTGAAATCATCAATGCTGTTTAGTGGAGAAATGTGCTTGAACACAAATGGATTAGAATTTGCAAACTGATTGCGGATTTTGTCGTTCATGGATAAAATGTAGGTCTGGTAAACTGCCATACACTTTTTGGCGAGTGGCGATGCGTAGTAGATAGGGATATTGTGTAGATCAGGGTGGTTCGCCCAGTATTCATCTAAAATCAGAAGAAGTTCCTGAGCACGGCCCAGTGCAAAAGCTGGGATGAGCACACGTCCGCCCTGAGCAACAGTAGAATGGATAACATCAGTGAAGCGTTTCTCACGGATGTGACGAGATTGATGAAGCTGGACACCGGAAGTGGACTCGATGATGCAAATGTCAGGGGAGAATTGAGGAAGCTCAGCTGCTCTTAAATGTCGGTCTTCCTCACGGGAATAGTCCCCTGTGTAGAGGATTCGAACACCGGCTATATCCACCATAAACATAGCTGCACCCAAAACATGCCCGGCCGTGTAACACCAGAACTTTATACCGTTTACTTCAACTGTTTGATGGAAATCAATTACCTAAAGAAAAAGTCAAGCTCACTACTTAAGTTTCAATATCTCTTAAGAGAAAAGCAAAGCACAAGGACACATCCATATTCTGTTCTTAGTTCTTATATCATGGATGTTACAGAAACATCATGTCCAAATCAAAGAGAAAACAACAACAACAACAACAACAACACAACAAGAAGAGGTAGTAATTAGATATGAAGATGAGTAGTTGCAGTACTAACCTCAATTTTATCCATGGATTTGTTGATGTCTTGTTCATCGAACAACATGTCTTCCACCGAAACTTTACTCACTTTAACATAATCAGTAAGCAACAACTTGTAGATAGCCTTTGTGGCATGTGTCATGAACACTCGCCCTTTAAATGTCGTCTAATCAAAAACATTCACTAACCTGAATTAGTTCCCATCAATGATTGAATCAAGAAGACAAAAAAATCATTCTGAAAATGAAAATCAAACCTTCTCCAGAAAATAAGGTAAGGATCCTGCATGATCCAAATGAAAACTGCAAAGAAAAAATACAAACTTTTTCAAGTAAACAAAACAAAACAAAAGCTTGAACTTGTACACATCAATGGTTTTGTTCAATTTCTACACTAAAGTTTTCTCTTTTAAACCCAAAAGCAACAACAAGAAGAAGAAGAAGTAAACATACTGAGTAATCAAGAGGACATCAATGGAGGAAGGATCAATCTCATCGAAGTAAGGCAAAGCAGCCATTCCTGAGTAAGCAGGATGAATCCCACAATCAAACTGAACAAACCCAACACGAGAATTAAGACAATGCACCAAAAGAATCAAGAATCTCACTCGATTCTATAAGAGACAGAGTGGAGGAAACTGACGAGAATGTTTTTGCCTCTGAAGGACATGTAAACACATGAACGACCCACTTCGCTTCCGGCTCCTAAAGGAGTAACGATAAGTTGATCTCCATCTCGTGAAATCGGAGGTCGTTTCAATGAAGAAGACATCTTTCGTTTTTCCTCCTTTTCTCTTCTGCAAATGAGAAACGAAACAGTCGAAGAAGAAGAAGCTTCAGTTTCTAAACCCTAAGACGAAGAACCAGTTGGGGATTTTTCGGTTTGTGTTAAAGGGGAAAAAAAGAAGAATCAAATGACTACAGTGGGAGTCGAACACACGACCTTTTGACTCGAGGTCAATATGTAATATACGAAATATTTAATTAAACTGTTTATTCCAAAACCTTTTTAACGAAAATACCATTATGTTAAGGATGAATTTGTGTTTTGACAAAAAAAAAAAACATCAATTGAGTATGTGAGTTTGTCAAAGAAAAATATTAATAAAATGTTGGGGATTCTTTTACAAAATTGCCTTTCAATTATCGAGAGACAAAATTTTTTTTAAAGAAAAAATTGGATGTAAAAGAGATAAATTGGAAGTAAAAGAGATAATGTTGGTTGTCAAAAATCTAAATAATGTTTTTTTAGTTTATAAACCCAATTATCTGTTATGTTAGTATGGGAAATGAGAAAGAGACCTTATTTGGAATATTAAATAAAAAGGCAAAAAAATTGAATAATCTTTAGAAATAAATTAAAACAATCCTTAACTTAATAATTAAATTTAAAAAAACTTTAAATCTACCGTTTTTAACGGAGGTTAAGAGATGAATTAAAAAATAAAAGATGAAATAAATGCAGTATATGTTAACAGATGAAATGAATGTAGTGTAATGCACGCATTAACTAGAATGTGAGTTTTTGAGGCGCATACACGAAACCATCACCGAAGTTGAAGAAAATCTCATGGTATAATGTCTATACAATCTTGTGTTCTCTTCTCTTTCTCTCTAAATTGAAACTTTTTTCTTTTTTAACGGGTTTCGAAAATTTTTAACGATTCATCCGTTGTTGTAAGTCAAAAAGATAAGTCAATGTCAACGTCGACTCCATATGGTTCCGACAAGAAAGACAAGTTGTAGAACAACCTCATCCAGAGATTTGAAATAGATTAATCAAGTCACAGTTCGAAAAATTCTTTCAAAATGATCACAAAATCGCATTCTCTGTCGTTTCGCCCACTATTTGTTGTTAAAGTAGTTACAGATCAGTAAAAAACATGAAATTTATTTGTTGACGAAGAAGAGACATTAAAGCATAGCTATATGAAAGATTTAGACCAATATTTCATCAGAGGTGTTTGTCGATATAATATTGAAAGATGAAATTTTTCTTGTAAAATTCATGTTTAGGAATATAAAAGTGCTCAATGCAAATTGTTCAGTGATTCTCTCCTAAAATTTTGCTTTGGAAATACAATGATTAGAGATATTTGTCTATTAGAGAATCACTTTCACTTTTCAGTTTGAAATTCTTCAATTAGCTCGTCTCAAAAATCTTATTTGGAGAAATTTTACAGAGATTGGTTATCTCACATTTTGAGTTTATTGGTGTTATTAAGAATGATTTCACCTTCAAACACTTCATTGACTTACAAAAATGTGTTCAAGTGGTGTCAATTTCGCCAAAACAATGCTAAGAAAAGTACAAGTTTATTAGATCGTACGCAAAATGCACGAAAATTACATCAGGAGTTGAGTTTAAGAGACTCGACGATAATTTGTATGCAACTATATATTTGACAATATCTTATCTAGAGCGTATGTATGCAACTATGTATTTGATATTCCTTGATTTATTGATTAATTCGAAGAAGGATGTAGACATTTTCGTTGATAAATGTGTTCTATTTTTTTTAAAAAATATAGTTTGTGTACCTTCTTGCAGTATCTTTATAAAGATGATAAATAATATGTAATTTCTTACAAAAGAAAAGAATAAAATATTTTATTCGCATAGAGGTTGACTAAATTTTATTTTACTGAAAATGGAATATTAATTCGTAGTTAGTTCTGGATGTCTTTCAAAAAAAGAAGATTTCAATGAAAACAGAATAGTAATTCGTAGTTAGCTTTGTGTAAATTCAAGGAAACTTTGTGTAATATTCCATTAGTTCATGCAAGAATGATTTTTCTAATATTAACGATGGCACTAATGGGTTATGTTAAAATTCAAACGCAAAATTACTGTATCTAAGGCCTCAAATAATGGTCCTGTAAAAACTTCAATTAATAGGCCTCAACGTATGGGCTTTATGAAATCACTTTTAGCCTTTTTTTTGATAATTAGCACTTTTTGATTTTTGCTTCAATCAATTTGTTTTGCTTTGTCTCGTCTAAGATTAGGAATATTCCCGTTGTGAAGGATGATTCGCCGCCGGCGAATTCGCCGGTGTTACTTTGTTCTGTTGGTTTTGTATTATTACTAGGGCATTTGTTTTGCTACTAGTAACCAACATTAGTATGATTGTCAAAAAAACACTTGTTTGTGTAGTGATTTAAAAGGATGATGATGATTGAAGAAATCCGAATATCGCTACTAAGTTGATACTATAAACATTTTTTGGCATTTCTAAAGCACGAATAGGTCTAATGTACAAGTTTTTTTCTTGATACTTTAGATTTTATATTAGCACCACAACATATCCCAAGAGTTTTGCCTAAGAGCTTAGACACCTTTTGAGTTTTACTAGTTCTTTTGTTCCTTCGTATCTACTGTCATATCATAAAAGTCTTGAGTGTTTCTCGTGGTATAGGACTATTCCAACACATGTTCATTGCATAGTAGCATATGCTCTCCATCTCTTTGACATTATGGATTCACATATACTTATCATAAGATATTATATTTGTGTGGCTATGTTAGCTCAAACTATTGGAAAGTACTCTAGGGAACAAGTGATGAGGAATATATTCCACCGTTTTAGATTCTTAAGTAAGACTCAAATATATTTGAACCAAAGATAACATTTCCTTTTAGATTGTGGGATTGTTGAGTAATGTTGTTATGCAAGGCTCAAAAAAAATTCTTTTGTGAATAAAGAAACATGTTGTGCATATAAAGTTCATAACATTAGATATTTTAAGAAGGCTGTCATGTCAAAATTAGGACAACTTTTTCTCCATTTCTTCTTTAATCTTTTAAAGTTTATCTCTTTCTTTCTTAAAGTTAAGCCATAAAGAAGAAATGAGAATTATGCCTTAAACTATTCCCATCTCTCTCTCTCTTTTATCCTTTGCTACTTCTATTTGTTTTTTTCCCCACATGACCACACTCATAAGAATAAAAGATGCTTATTTTGAATGCTTGAGAGCTAAAAACAAATTGCTTTTTTATATGAGTGCCTTATATTTTGATATAATGTTTCAAAAGAGATTTAGAGGCTCTTGCTTCTATTGTATGTGTTCACATGAAAAATTTCCTCCAAAAGGGTTTGATTTGATAGAAACAACTAGGAAAAGTCATAACATACAAATCACGTATGACTTTTAAAACCCATGCAAGATTCAAAACCATTTTTTCAGTAGCATGCATGCCTTTTGTGAAAAAAATGAAAATCGGAAATTAATTGTTTTAATTCAAGAGAAGTAATACCTTAGCTTTTTTAGATGATAATGCAAAACATTTTGTATAAGACAAAATTCTTGAAAAGATGATATTACATATAACTCAAAGCTTTATGGAATGGGATATTGGAGATCTCAAGAGAGTCATTGTATGTACCATGTTTAATTTTGTTGCGAACTAAACTGCTTTACAATCATATGAGGTCATGTCCTTAAAGGATTGGTTTACACAAATGACTTTCTTTTGTTTTGTAACATAAGTTGAATGTTTTTGTTGAGGCAAACGAAGTAATAAGTTGATTTGATTAGAGGAGAAAAGTTCGATTATGTGTGCCAGAAGAAGCCATCTCTATATTCCTTTGCTTTCTTTTGTTCAAAACACTTTTGCCTTCAAATGATTTTCTCTTATCTTTGTATGTCTTTTGTGTCTAAGCTCATAAACAAAGACCTCCTTTTCCTTTTTCTTTTCCCCTAATAAACGCCGTTCACTAGCATAGAAGTGAGTTTGTATTTATTTTCTAATTGTCCTGTTTGGTCCTACAAGCAAGTTTAGTTCAATGTGAAACAAGCAAAACCTTAAGTAATTTTTAAAAATATTATGCAAAATATTTTGTGTTGTTTTGTAAAAAGGCCAAACTCTTCAAAAGTTGATGTCTACATTGGCTAAAATCTTTAGCAAGTGGGCTTAAGAGATGGGTTGATTTCACATTCTGTTCTTCTCGTAAACGCAAAGTGCTTTAGAATCATCATCTGGGGTCTGATCTTTGTTCAAAAGCATTCACATTTGACTGTTCTAGTCAATGTGGTCATACACTTTCTCTTTCTTGAAAGGACTTGTTTTTGCAAATGTATTTTCTTTTGTGGTAGAGGATTGCATCTTTTTAAATTAGGGCAAAACAAAGTTTGCTAAATTTTATTAAAGGAGAAAAGGGTTTTGATTGGGTGTGACTGAAGCAACCATCTATATTCCTTTGCTCTCATCATTCAGAACACTTTTGCATTCTATTGAATTTTGGTCTCCCTTTGGATCTCTTTTGGGTCTAAGCTAATAAACAAAGCCTCTTTCCTTTCCTTCTCTTTTGTTTCTGCCTTAAACAAAGACAGTGAGAAAGATGTAATCAAAGCTACATTATGTTCAAGATAATATGTGTCCTCTTATATTGTAGAAACATATAATCATGTTTGTTTTGGTGCATAACTTTGAATGATGATTGTAGGATCATTTCTCTCTTCATTTTCATGAAACAAGGATTCTTGTTTTTCTTTTTCTTTTTTTCCATTTTGAGTTGATATACATATATGCATGAGTAAATAGTATTTTTAGCTTCTTTTGTAGAAAGCATTTGGAGGGAGGAAGTGAGTGAACATAGTACTTGTTACAGTGAATAGTGGCTTTCAGGTGAAGGCTCATGCACATAAAAACAAGTAAAAGGCTGAAAAAAGATGATTGGGGAATGAAAGGAAGATTTCTTGTTTCTTGTGTGAGGATATATTGTATAATTTTTATACACTATATTCTTCAATTCATCATAAGAAAAGATGATTTCATTTTTCTATATTATTAATCTTTTTAGGACATACATATCTATAGTGGGAATATTAGCTTATATGATTCTCTTATCAAAGTGTATAAAATCTTATTGAAGATTCCTAGGCAAGTTGAATGGTGGTGCATTTTTTTCTCTTCTTTCTATGCAATGGCATGCTTCATGTGAGAGAGATAGATATGTATTCATCAAAGTAGAAGTATATTATAGGTAAAAGCTTTTTGTACCAATTACTACAAATGATCTTATGTATGTTTGAAAATAATCAATAAACGGAATCATTTCTTTTTTGTTAATTGATTTTAGTATTTTGTAAATCACTGTTTTAGATAATGGCGCCTTTCATTGAACATAAAAATGAATATTTGTTTTTGTCAATGGATTCTTTAAAAGATTTTGTATAGGCATTTGCATCTGTCTAGCTTTGTGTGCATTTATATCAAATTAAGATACCTATATGTATATGCATGGGCTTGACATTTTTGGTTAGTGGTACGAGAATCAAACTTTTATTTTACTCTCTTATGTTGTAAATTATAAAATAACTCATGTGCACACAAAAAAAAACTAGAAAAAGTTTCATGCGATACACGAAAAATTAAATATAAATATCATCAAAAGTTTAAGTTTTAAAGCATGTAACTATAACTTGTAAATTTTAAATGTAGATTAAAACAATTATTAATTAAAAAAATATGAACTACAATTAATATCATCCAAATTAATCTTAAATTTTTAATATCACGTAAAACAACATTTTTATTAAATATTATAATTTTATCATATTTGCATGTATAACAATTAATATTGGATATGTTCATATAATTAAAATATTTAATATTCAACTTTCAATGTTTACTAGAAATAGAAAATTTATTTATTTATGTAAAATAGAAAATTTGTTTACACGAAATTAAAAATTTAAATACTTGACACATGTTAATAATTCGATTGATTAGTGACACGTGTCAAAACCTCGTGAGTTATAATTTAACAATGAGTCAAGTTCACGTCAAGCGCATTCCAGTGTATATATTAAGATGAATGCAAGGTTCCATGCATGAATAAATATATATATCTTTTATTGTTCTTGTTCTTGAATGACTTAGATTTATTTAGTTTTGATTTGTGAGTTTCTGTTATTGATATGAAAACTTTGATTTCATTAGGCAGATGAAAATGATTGGTGGAGTTGATAGCAAAATACAATCAAAGACTTGTCCCCACCAAGAGACTGCCTTGTGTGCTTTCTTTTAATCCATTTTCTTGTTCAAAACAACTTTTGTTCCTTCTCCTTATAATTATCTCGTTTTAAAAATGAAAAATATGGTCCAAAAGCTTCACACTTTTATCAAAGTAACGAAAGAAAGCAAATGATGCACATATATATAATGTTTGTGATGATGGGTCAGATGGTTTGATTTTGCTTTTTACTATTTTGATATTTTAGGTGGTTCGTTTTCTTAATACCATGCAAATCTTTTATTAAAAAAAAGACTAAGCTAGTGATCCTTCTCTATTCTGTGTTTCTTCTTAAAAAATGATTATGCTTGATAACATTAGGAAACTAAAGTATGATTTTCAATATCATTCCATGTTTATTTGTTGAGAAAACATAGTTTTGACATTTATCTTCTACGGTCTTGAATGTAGCCTTCGACAAGCTCACTCCCCGATTTTTCTAATGGACCTAAATCGTGGCACCATCTTCGACTGGCCAAGTGGAAAGTGAAAGTATTCCTAGAGAAAATCGGATCTGAGATGGATGAATTTACACTTTTCATAATTCTCTTTTACAGATTTTGATAGGTTGAAAACTATCGGTTATGAGCCTTTGATGATTTATGATTATCTTTTGAGAAAGTAATTTATAGTTCATTTTTTCCATGTGAATAGATATAAGATAGTAGACTATATATATTCATACATTTAAATATTTAATCATAACTTATTATTTACATGTGAACACTTGTTAACTATATATGTTTGCTTGAGTAAAACCAGAAATATTTGTTGTGACATAGTTCTTGGCTATAAAGATAAATACTTTTTCTTTTAAAAAAAACTGTTTATTCCCATGTATAAGTGGCTCTTATATTTTTCTTACATGTGGTCTCGAGTTAAGCTTACTTGACTGGATCTAAGATTAAGAGACTATTGTCTGAAAAGGTTAGAACTTGGCTAGTAGTAGCTTAGCTTCAAGGTGCTAAAAAGATGAAGTGATTATATTCTCATAGATTTTCTACAAATTGATTCTTGAAAATTATTGTTTATTATAATACCATTTCTTATAAGTGAATGATGATTTGCATCTTTAATTAGGTTCTTTTCTAAATAAGTGATACACTTTGCAGAAAAGAGAGAGACCCACTTACATCTTTCTTTAATTTTTTTTTTTTTTGTGAAATTTGAGAAAGAAAAGAATATTAAGGGCAAAGCTGTGTTACCTTTGCCTTTTGATACTACTTTGTCATCACATGCATTCCACCTTACACTATACAAAATCCACTTTGGCCCCTAAAAAAAAACTCCCTAAAATTTTGCCTCTCTCACAAGAAAAGTATACACATCTTCTCCTTCTTCCTCATATATTTGAAGACCAAGAACCCTTTTCTTTCTCTCCCTCTCTCTCTCTTCCTCTCTCTCTCTCCTTACTTTGCTCTCTTAGGCTTGAGACTTAGCCCTACCACCTCCCATACATAAGCAGTGAATAGATCCTTTTGCTTTGAGTGTTTTTTGTTGTTCAAGATAAATGGAATGAAGAAGCCAAGACCCTTCAAGACTTTACTATAGAACTCTCTCTTCTCTGTCCTTGTACTACTCCTCATCTTGTGTTCCTTTTAGGGTTTGTCATCATGAGAGCTGGAGGCTGCACCGTGGAGCAAGCTCTCACACCAGAGGCTGCAAACGTGGTGAAACAAGCCATGGGTTTAGCTAGACGAAGAGGACATGCTCAAGTCACACCTCTACATGTAGCTAGCACCATGCTCTCTGCTCCAACTGGTTTACTTAGAACAGCTTGTCTACAATCTCACACTCATCCTCTTCAGTGTAGAGCCCTTGAGCTCTGCTTCAACGTGGCTTTAAACCGTCTCCCAACTTCCACGGGAAGTCCTATGTTAGGGGTTCCAACTTCACCTTTCCCTTCAATCTCCAACGCTCTTGGTGCAGCTTTTAAACGTGCACAGGCTCATCAACGACGTGGATCCATTGAGAGCCAGCAGCAACCGATCTTAGCCGTCAAGATTGAAGTTGAACAGCTCATAATATCCATCTTAGATGATCCTAGCGTAAGTAGAGTGATGAGAGAAGCTGGTTTCTCAAGCCCTCAAGTGAAAAGCAAGGTCGAGCAAGCTGTTTCTTTAGAGATTAGCTCAAAGACAACAACATCTTCAAGTAAACCTAAAGAGGAGAAGTCTTTAACTCCTGCAAGAAACGAGGATGTTATGAACGTTATCGACAGTCTAGTAGACAAAAAGAGGAGAAACTTCGTGATCGTTGGAGAGTGTTTATCTACTGTCGAAGGAGTTTTGAGATCGGTGATGGAGAAAGTCGACAAAAAAGACGTGCCCGAAGCTTTAAAAGACGTTAAGTTTATAACTTTATCGTTCTCATCGTTTGGGAAACCAAGTAAAGCCGATGTGGAAAAGAAACTAGAGGAACTAGAAACACTCGTGAGGAACTGTGTCGGAAAAGGAGTGATTCTAAACCTAGGAGATCTAAACTGGTTCGTTGAGTCAAGAACAAGAAACTCTTACACCAACGACAACAACAACAACAACAACTATTGTGTTGTGGAGCATATGATAATGGAGATTGGTAAGTTAGCTCGTGGGTTAGTCATGGGAGATCATGGGAGGTTTTGGTTAATGGGTCTCGCGACTTCACAGACTTACGTGAGATGCAAGTTAGGTCAACCCTCGCTTGAGTCTCTTTGGTGTCTCACGACTCTTACTATTCCGACGACTAGTAGTAGCCTTCGTTTAAGTCTTGTCTCCGAAAGGTAAAGTCTTATCTCATCCTTTGTTAAGTGTTTTATCATCATCATCATCCAATAAATATTTTTATTTTTTATATTTTTGTTGGATATGTTCTAACTATTTTGTCTCTTTTTTGGAAAAGGACAATTTTATCAATAGTGTTTTTGCTTTTTTTTAATTTTGGTGATCATCTATAAAGAACGGTGTAACAACGTGAATCTTTTAGTACTTTTTTCTATTATTAATTTATTTATAAAAAATATTTGTTTTTCTTTGGAGAAAATGCTAAAGAAAAAGTTAAGTCTAGAAGAAAGTTATTTCATTTAAGACTTTTAATTAATCAAACCCTTTTGTCTCAAATCAGTGAGCATGAAGTCAAGAAACAAGAGAACATGTCTCTGATGCAGCTGAAGCCATTACAAGAACAGTTCAGTTTCTGTGAGGAATGTTCTATAAAGTTTGAAGCCGAAGCTCGATACTTGAAGTGTAGCAATAGCGAAGTAAATAATGCAGCTTTACCAGCTTGGCTTCAACAATACAAGAAGGAGAATTCAAATAGCAACACTGTGAGTTTAAAAGTTACACCAAAATCAATTTGATTCTTTCTCTGAAGAGTGTTTATATGTTTGATTCTTGGATTTGGCAGGAGTCAGATTCTGTTAAGGAGCTTGTGGTGAAGTGGAACTCAATTTGTAATTCAATCCACAAGAGACCATCTTTAAAAACACTCACGCTCTCTTCTCCTACTTCTTCCTTTTCTGGTTCTACTCCGCCTTCGACTACTCTGCATCTTCTTCATACAAACAATGATTGGCCTGTGATCGAGACAAACAAGTTTCATCATCATCATCATCATCATTCAGTGAACAATGAGACATCTCATTTGAGATTGTTCATTACAGAACATGACAGCGAGCGAAAAACAGAGCATTTACCTTCGAATCCTAATTCAACGGTTAACTCAGGAGGTTCTTCTAGCGATGTAATGGAGGTTGAACATGTCTCTTCAAGGTTTAAAGAGATGAATGCAGAAAACCTAGCAATTCTATGCGATGCCTTGGAGAGCAAGGTACCTTCGCATAAGGATATAACCCTAGAGATTGCAAAAACAGTCTTGAAATGCAGGTCAGGTTCGAGTACAAGGAAGATCAATGGAAAGGATGATGTTAAAGAAGATACATGGTTGTTCTTTCAAGGTTTTGATGTAGAGGCTAAAGAGAAGGTAGCTAAAGAATTAGCTAAACTAGTGTTTGGATCTCAAAATAGCTTTGTATCGATCTGTTTAAGCAGTTTCTCATCTACAAGATCGGATTCAGCAGAAGATTTGAGGAACAAGAGATCAAGAGATGAACAGAGCTTGAGTTACATAGAGAGATTCTCTGAAGCTGTGTCATTGGATCCAAAGAGAGTGTTCTTAGTGGAAGATATAGAGCAAGCTGATTATTTATCTCAAATGGGTTTCAAGAGAGCCATCGAGAGAGGAAGAGTTCGTAGTTCAAGTGGTGAAGAAGCTTTGCTTAGAGATGCGATCGTGATCTTGAGTTGTGAAAGGTTTAGTTCAAGATCAAGAGCTTGTTCTCCTCATGTTAGTCAAAAATCTGACGGTTCAGATTCATCGATGGAGAAGAATGTTGCTACTTGTCTAGAACTCGATCTCAACCTCTCTCTTGATGGTGACGTTTGTGATGAAGAATCTTGGGATGAAATTGGCTTACTAGAAGCTGTGGATGCAAATTTTTATTTCAAGTGTTCATCAACATAACATCATGCATGTATGCATGTAACGTACGTGGCCAAGATTATGAACATGAACATGATCATTACATGGCTTATGGTCATACGTTATTTCTTTTATGCATGCTTCTCTTTCATTAGGACAATACTTTGGGTTAAACATGTAGTTGTAGATTTTTTTTTAACTTAAGACTTTCTAGAAGGATACGGGCTCGGACAAACTTGAGATTTTTCTTTTTTTCCTTAATGTAAAACTATCATATTATGGTCGTAAATGGTAATTTATGTTAATGGGAAAATGGCTGAGCAACAAAACTTGAAATGATTAAATTAAACTACTTTAGTGAAAATAAAAACTTGAAATGACAAAATCCCTAGTAAGTAAAGGATTTTGAAGTTATAAATGTGGGTGTAGGGTTTTGTAATTTATTCATTCGTAAAATCAATCAAAAAATCCGAAGACTGATGTTTATCTCAATTTCGTTTTCTCTTTACATTTTACAAAAAATTTTTTTCTAGGTTAACACGATTATTCATAACAGAACCAAAACTACAAAAAAGAAAAGTTTAAATAATTTGTTAAGACATCAAGTGAGTTCTTTTGTTCTTTTGAAAAATAGTTTCACTATGTAATTGCTTTGCAGAGATGGATCCGTGTAAGGAATTGCATATATGGTGAAATAATGTGTCCATGTTTTTGGCTATAATTTTTTTTTCTTCTTTTATAATTTTTAATTTCAGTTATACCACCAAAAGAAAGATATAATATATGCTTAAATAACCCAAAAGTCGGATTTATTTGCTTCACAATACTTTTAAGTTCTGTCTGAAAAGAAGATAAACTAGACTTAAGCTGGAAGAATCAAAGAATGCTTAAGCTAGAAGAAATAACATGTGTTGCCAAAATTATAACTAGTTATCATAAACAATTTTATAATCTTATTAACAAAAAATAAATTTATAATCTTATTCTCCTTCAACAAAAACTTGTCGTTAACCATATTATTCTAATGAAAACCCTAAGGTCTTTTCTTGATAAATCTTTGACATGCTTCGTGGTAAGTGCTATATTATTTATTTTTTTTATTTCAAAATAGTTGATGTTTTATTTTTCCATGCAAAAGATAATCAATATTAATCACTTAATTATTCCTAAAATATATTGTTGTAGAAATAATAGAATAATATAAAATAGAGATCTCTACGTACTCGTTTTAAATCTTTTTAATAACTACGCATTTAACCAAAACATCAACTAATTTGAAACCAAAAGGAATATATACACCACAAATTAACTCTTAATTATAAAGATTAAAAGCGTAAAAATTGGTCATTGTTTCCTTTAGAATCCAAGACAGCTTGATTGATATTAAAGATTTCCACAAAACTTTATTGCCTCTCTGTTTCATTCATTTCATCTTTTCTTTTCTCTTTTTTATTTTCCCCAAGAGAAAGGAAGAAGCCACCACCTTATTAGAATCATAAACTGCTTTTTCTCTTTTGCCTTTTTCCTAGTTTAGTTTTTTTTTTTTAAATTATCACAATTTTTAGGTAATATTATTATTTGATGTATGTATATCACCTGGATCGGTGGATTTTGAATATGTATTGATCACTTTTGTGAATTATTCTCCTTTTTCAAAATATGCGGTGCAACGGCTTCAAGTAAGATAAGTTCTTTTTTTATTTTGGTCAAAACAAATAAGATAAGTTTTTTTTTCAATATTTTGTAGGGTCTAAATTGATTTAATGATTTAATCTTCTAAAAACATTAAAATAGTAAAAAATTGCGGGAGGAATAAGGACTTCAACAAAATATTATTATACTTTTAAAATAGCTATGATATATTTGTTTTTGATAATATATGAGATGTTAAAGATTCCAATATACAAACAAATATTTAATAATATCAATTTTGTGCAGCAAAGATTTTTCTTTTAATAAGGCTCTTCATCTAGAGTCTATTAAGAAAATTAAAGACTGATATACAAATATTTGTAGGTGAATTTCTAAATGATAACGTTTTTATGATTATGTGAATCATAACCATTGAGTGAAACACTCGTGTGTACACACAAATATACTCACATTAATATATCTGCAAATTTGATAAAAGCATATAATATGTTATTGTGTGTAAATATGCCCATCAATTCATGCATGGAATCTAAAGTTTTTATCCTCAAAAGCAGGAAGGAAGATAAAGTTAAGCATGATTTTGAAAAAGTATATAATTAAATTATTTAGAAGAATTGCAGAAAGTGGGTGACCCTTTTAAAGCCGAGGAGAGGAAGAAAAAAAAAAGATAAGAGTAAAAAAGCTAAATTCTATCTCTCTGCTTTTGGGGGATTTTTAAGCTTTTAAGAGCCTTGTGATGGGCATTTAGTCATGAGAGACCTAAAACTTTGATCTCAACATAATAATTCGCTTTTTATCTTTAAAAAAGCTATAAAAAACACACTAACTTTTTCTCCTCTTGGAAGCTCTTTTTGTTATTAATTAATTAAGGGGCAAAAAAGTGTAAGCAAGCAACACATGAATCCAACTAATTCTTTAGGTTTTTTCTAAAAAAAGTTTGAGAGTTGTTGGCATCAATGAAATTGTGAACTTCATGGCCCAAATCCATATCTTAAGTAACGGGGTCAATTCTAGTGCCTAAAAGCATAATTAATACGAGTTTTTTAGGATGGGTTCTTAGGGTCGGTTAAGAAACGATTTCTTAGTTTTTAACTAAAAAAAACTATGAACCATCTCTTAAATAAGAAGATTTTCATAAATTAATCATGCTCTAATATATCTTACATGTACAACACTAATGTGAAAAGACTTTCATAAAATTTCAAGAAGAATTATAGTTGATGTTAAATGCTTATTGTTCTAAATTTCTTCATTTTTCTTCTTTTTTGTTATATTTTGTTTATATGTAACTATTTTAATATCTTGTGTTTTGTTTGTGTGTGTGTGTGTGGTTGGAAGAGAGTATTACGCCTTACACTTTGTTTTAACTATGAATATTTATGTTATTCTGTAAAAACGAAAAAGTACAATGTTCATTAAGCAAAGATGAAGTATTTCCATTTAAATATTTTGAATGTAATAAACGTGATTAGCACTATTTAGTGCAATGTTAGATGTATGCAGTAGCTTTAGTTCACACTTTCAAATGTCTACACTTTTGTATAATGCGACATTTACTTCATAGACAATTTCTAAGTACAACATAGATTTTTAAAACAAAAAAAAAAAAAAAGATTTTTAAGACCTAGATTATTGTGTGACGCACATTTGTGGCAAAAAAATACTTTATGAAATTTAACAACATTTATATGAAACAAAAGTCTTATGTAATTCAACATCGATATTTAGACCGACGCATCACCTAGCTATATAGTTGGTCCTAATGCCTTCGTATTTACCTAGATTACAACAAACTAGGGCTGGACAAAGGATTCGGGTCTGAACCAAACTGAAAAACTATAAATATCTGAAAAATTCTGATATCAAAATGTTTCGGTATCCGAACTGAACAGAGATTCGACAAGGCACCTAAAATACTCGATTTTTTTTTATAATTTTATAGAAAAATATTTGTTTATATTATTATATTGCTTTTTAATTTTTTCCCGGATAATTTGGATTTTCGATTCTTTTCGGATAATTTGCTTCAAAATATTCATTTTTTTATAATTCATATTTTCGGATAATTCCATGTTCTTTTTATTTCGGATCTATTTTAGATCCGCTTAAAATTTGAAGAACCGATATGGATCCGAAATGATTCGATCCGAACTAATCCAAAAATTCATCTGAACCCAAATCGATTCCTAAATTGGATCTCAAACCTGAAGTACCCAAACCGATATGATCCGAGGTTTGGAATGTCCAGCCGTACAGTACACCTTGGAAATGATTAACCCGATAATCCTCTAAACATTAATTGACAAGTAATTTTGCCACATGTCATTTTCATAATAAGTTTTAACCAAAAATTATGGCATAACAACCTAATCTAAATTGATTAGTTATAATTTATGACATGGCAAACTTATTTTAAATCATTTTAAAAGATTTAAAATCTTATTACTTAATTTCTATTCAGTATATATTTCATTATTTAATTTTTATTAGGAAATTAGGAATTAATTTAAAACAAACGAGTTACTAAACGAATAAAAAATATGTTACTAATATTTCGACGATAATTTTATCCTCATCAAAACAAAATCACGAATTATATTAAATAAAAATATGTTACTAATATTTCGACGATAATTTATCCGCGCATTGCACGAAAATCCATCTAATTACTTTTAAAAGTGCAATACCGAGCCCGAGGTGCTAAAAAATGTCGAACCAACCACTGCATTTTTGAAAATTGGAAACACCATAACAAAATGATAATACTTCTAGACTGAGAAAAGGCCCATTCAAGTCTTACTTTATAATAATTTGGGCTTTTTAATAAGAAAATGGCCCAAAATCTCTGGGTCTTTTAAAAGTCAAACAACTATTTTGACTTAATATTAATGATCTTTCTCTAACCGGAAACTACTCGGCAACTCTTTTCCGACAGTGACACTTCAACTGTCTGAAAATGGATACCAATTCTTATCTAAAACTATAACAGTACACAACATCGAAACGACACAGTTTTAAGTTACATTCTCTCTCTCTCTCGCAATATCTAAAAATGGGTCTAAGCCAAACCGCAACCGTCCTCGTCGCGGTGTTCGCGTTTTGTCTCGTGGCGGTTACGGCACAGCTCGCCTACGTTTTGTGGTGGAAACGGCGGTTTCTTCGCCGGAGTATCGCCGGATCAGAACCCGATACGTTATCTTCTCGTGGCGGTGATCCGACGGCGACACCACCTCCGTCGAAGGAGCTTCTTTACTTCTTCCTCTTCTGTCTCGAGAATAAGCAGTTCCGAGTAGGATCCGCCACCGCTCCGCCGCTTCCTCCAGCCACACGGCCGGTCGATGACGTGGCGTCAAAGTGGTCAGCCGGCGGAGAAAATCTACTCTGCGGACCTTCGGAGACTCTGTTTACGATCGCTGAAGATAGTACTAGCGACACCGATCATCGGACGGGTGAGATTGAGCCACGTGGAAGCGTTTCTACGGAGGATCATGTGAAGGAAAACGAAGTAGAAGGTACTTTTGTTGTGACGACGGATGATCAAAACGACGACGAAGTTGACTCTAGCGATGGCAATCACGACGGTATAACGCCGTTTTCTACTCCGTGTGCTTCGCCGCCGTTCTACACTCCGTCACCTTCTCCGACTCGTAATGATCTTTGTAAGGCGCGAGTTGAGGAGAGTTTCTACGGCTGAGATTTCAGAGATGTTGAAATCTCCCATAAACCGGGAACTGTTGACCCAGTCAAAGTCAATCAGGAGATCGGTTCTTTTATGTCCCGGTTTGGTTTCTTATTGGTTAATAAATTTTAATTTAACCAAATTAGAAAACCAAACCGAATCAAGCTGTAAATTTGTAACATATGCGATAATGGATTGGGCCTATAATGAGCATATAATAAAGCATATGACTTTACTCACTCTTATTTTCATAAATATTGTAACCATCAACAAATTTAGCATCTTTTGGGAATACAATTTTCGAATATAATGCTCCTAAATTTGCTTTTAGTTTTTAAAATTTTTTTGTTAATCGGGTAATATTCTTTTAGCATGTGATGCTTGATGACTGACCTTTCAGACCTCTAATAATTTTTTTTTTGATAAATATTTTCCCATCTAAAAAAGTACATTACTTTATCCTAAAAACTATTATGAGCATATAAACATCCGGACCATATAATTCATAGTTTCATAATTTATACTCGTATAAATTTATGTCATATCTCTCCACAAACAAAATATTCTTCTCATTGCTTTTTTACAACTTGTAGAAAAAAAATTAAATTAAGGAAATATTTTTTTAATTGTCTGAAATATTATTATTTCTATTACAAATTTTGAGAAACATCTAAAAAAAATTAAAGATAATTCTTCACAGAAAAATTTTTCCCTTTTCATTTGTTACATCACATCACTAAGACGAAACTGAAGATTTCTTATAAACATGTCTCCATTGATCTACAATTAAATCGCGCATATTCAAAGAATCGATCGCATAACTTCCTGATGTAGAAGTATTAATCAATCTTTAGTCAATCACTCGATCAATAAGACTTCCGGAATATTTTAAAAGATAAAATTCATAAGAACGGCAATCAATCCTCCATTTTATTTAAACTTTAGTGGATTTACAAATTAAATCCAACCACACACCATCACGATTTGTTGTAATAATTCTACAATCAACAATAAACTTAACAACAACCAAAAGTAGTGAAAGTATCAAAAGATAATAGAAAACATAATAATCATCATCATGGTGATGGTGGTGGAAGAAGTTTGGTAATATAAAAAAAAAAGAAAATGATTCGATTAATTAATAGATTAAAAAAAAAAGCAACTTAACGCCGTCAAACTACTAAACGTTAACACTGCATTTAGTAACCAACGTATACTTAACGGCGTTATCACCGACAATAACACCAGCAGCTTTGTTTCCGAGATTAATGTACGCCGGACAACGAACATGTATATGATATTTTCCGGTGATCAAAGTCCCGACTTTCCACCTCACGCGCCCGTCGGCGTGTATCATCAACGCCACAAACCCACGACCTTGCTCGTCTCCCAAAGCGACGGCGTTGTACGGCGCGACGGGAACGGCGGTTCCGTAGACGAAAGGCGACCAAATGTTGTCTTCTTTGTGGCCTTGGTACGTCGGAGGAATCGCCGTCCGGAGAGTTATCTGCTGGTTCCGGTAAGTGGCGTAGACGTGGAGACGGTCGTAGTAGATTCCGATCTTGGAGTTGGGGTTACGAGATGCGAGAGTGATCTGAAAGTTTGAGGTTAAGAGGTTTGGTTGCGAGAGGTTGAAGGCGAAGACGGTGGCGTCTTGGAGGACGAATCTTGGTTTAGTTGGTCGGAGAATAGCCCAAACTAGGAAGATGGTGAACAAGACTATAATGATGAAGGCGATGACGGCGCCGCAGATTCGCCGGGCGGCTGCTTCTTTTCCTCCGCCGTGGTTGCCGCAATCTTTTGACATCTTTCTTTATTTACGGTTTTGCCACTGGTGTATGATAACTTTTTGTGTGTGTGTGTGTGTGTGGTCACGGCTTGTGATAATGGGAAGAGAAAAAATGTGTATGAGGGAGATGGTTTGGTGTCTTTATATTCATATTGTGTGTAAAAGGAAAATGTATTGCGCGTTGTGTATAGACTATGGTTTCGAGAGACCTATTTTTAAAAAAGTAACCAAAGTTTTTAAGCGGAAACTCATACTAATTTCGTATACATAAATATTTGGTTTATTCTTTTGCCATTGAAATTGTTAATGGATGACTAAGTTGCATACTAGTATAGATAAGACAATAGCTTACCAGGACTAATTGTAAAAAGTCTATCTATTAAAAAAAGCATACATATTCGAACTGCGTTAGCAATGATTGACTCGTCAAAAACGAATTTCTTATTTAGCTTGTATTAGTAAGTGTAGACCTAACTCACACTCAAAAGCTAGCTCAAAAGTGGAGGATTCCCAAAACACTTATATATTGGTCTATTGCACTTTAGACTACCGATGTAGGACGGTTGATACACCCTCTTCACGTTCAGGTCTGGACATCTGAAGCGTGGAGTTTTTCGTGGATAGTCACGAGGCGCGCCCACAATCGAGTATTTTACTGGGCCTAAACGGAATAATTGCTTTGATACCATATTAGTAAGTGTGGGCCTAACTCGCACCTAAAAGCTAGCTCAAGAGTGGAAGATTGCCACAACACTTATATATTGGTCCATTGCACCTTAGACTACCGATGTGGGACGGTTGATACACCCCCTTCACATTCAGGTCTGGACATCTGAAGCGTGAAGTTTTTCGTGGATAACCACGAGATGATGTTATGGTAAAAGAGATTAGTGACTAAAAGAATGCAATAGTTTAGAAATTTTTAGAGTTTTTAACCTTAACCTGTTACAAAGTGGAAAAACCGGTTCGAAGCATAGACAAAAAAAGAATCAACCGTTTAGAGCATCACAATTTTAGTGCTAAAATTTAGTTGTATGTAGTGCATTAAAAATATATGTATGAACAATAAAAGCACAAATTTTTATGTCGGCACTACAAAATGGTTATTTGTTGGATATTATTTGCATTGTTTTGGGAAATAGTTTTGACATATAGCGATGATTTATCCGGCGAGTTATTGTTTTTGTATTTGTTGCGATAATGGAAGTTTCCATCATGATTGATTCGGTTAAAAATGCAATGCGTCGTTTTCTTATACATTATTTTGGTCGAAACAACAACATGGCACATGTGCTTATATTCTCGTTCTGGTATTTGCAATTTCTTTAAGTTAAACACTTCTTCTCTTTCATAATTGTAGATGCTTTTAGAAAATAAAATTGTTATGCAAAGATAACTTTTTAGGTTTCTATGTACTATTAAGAAGTTAACTAATAATAGTAAACCGTTAAATTTAATAATTTTTTTTTAAAAAATACTGGTTTAGAGTTATAGAATTTTTTTTCATAAAAAAGCTTAAGCATTTTTTATTATATATTCCCTCTATATCAATATACTTGATGTTTAAGGTTATGCACATATAATAAAAAAATATAAATTTATTATGTTTTTCTTGTTTACATAGAAAATATTTATGACAAACACTACATCAACCAATAAAAAAATATACTGCAAAATTCAAAAAATTGAAAATATCAACTAAATCGATACGGAGTGGATATTAACTAATAACTATGTTTTAATATGTGTGAAAAATTAAAAAAAATGTAACTTTTGTGAAAATAGTAGAATCTTAGTTCTATGTTAGACGCGTGTCATTATATTATTGGGTTTGGTAGAGTAATTTAAGGAATTATTAAAGCAAAGCCCTTATGGTCCTATCTTGTTATGTGTATTATCTCTCGTGTTCAAGGTAAAACTGGCAGGTAGGCAATCGATTCAGCATTTACGGTTTATGTTCCCACGTGGTAAACAAAATTCTAATATAGTTCATGGTTATATCAAACTTATGTCGGTGTTTGAACTTTTTCTTTAAATACATGGCAATATATTCATATAATTCTAATAAATTTCTGAAAGAAAATTGGATCTCGTGAAAGAAACTTAGAAGACCAAAAAGTGATCAGGTGGCCAGAATCTGAAAATATAAAACTAATTAATGAAATGTTCGCAAAAAAAAACCTTCGGATATTGAGGCTAATTAATCAAAAATCATACAAGGTTAATACTTCAAAAAAAACCGGCAACTAAAGATCTTTTACTTGTGGAATGTATATGTATTTACTAGCTATATTAGGTAAGACAAAGCAAGTGGTTAGGAACAAACTTTTGAGATGATTGTTAGAGGTCTCTAATGCAATGTTTACTCCATTTTTTTATTCTTAAGTAGAGTAACTCTAAAATAAAATTAGATTTTTCTCTAATCATATTCCATTTTAATTCCAAAAGCTACTTTAAAATTGAGTCATAGATAATTTTATTTCATTCATGGAGTAATTTTACTTTTTATTCCATTTCGAAGCTGAAAATATAATATAACATAGTAAATCGGTGAAGATAAATTATAACGGATAACCATATTCTAAAAGTGCAAATTACCATTTTTTTTGTTCATAAAAGGGGGGTTTTAAAAAAAACCCTCAATATTATTTTTTTTTACTCAAAAAATTAAATAATAGGCAACTTGTGGTAATTACCTTAATTCACCCATAACAAAAATCCCAAATCATTTTAAAATTACTTCATTTTAACATCACTTTTATAAATGATACTAATAAAATGATATTAAATGTAGTTTTTTTGTAGTGCCTAGCGCAGACTTGTTTGTTTTTACCATCAAGAAAAATTTTGTCGACCGTGAAGTAAATGTTTTCACATAACAAAACAAAACAAGTAATATTTTGATGTTAAATTAGCCATAGTTTTCTCTAGCTATTCTTAATTTAAAAAATTTGTATTATGAAATATATCACTACGTTAAAATATTTCCTATTCCAAGATACCCTAACAGTTCATCAATGGCCCAACTCGTCTATATCTAACAAGTGAATGCAATCATGCAACGTTAAATCATATAAATAAACAAAAAATTCATCAAAGAGAATACTATAATTCCGAACATTCGATCCACTGCTCAACAATTTTATAAAGTTTTAAGGATTTGGACATAAGTTAATTAACTTAATTTATTTGTCATGGCTTTAAAACTTTAACGTGTTTAAACTTTAAAATAATAATGCGATGAATAGTTATTTGCATGATTGTTGTTAATATGCCTCGTTGTTGTGTTGTGTCTGCGATGGATGTTGACTGATGACTTGATGACAAAACACGTCTCTGCCTTTTTCTTTGTTAATTTAATTACAATGGGACCAAAGTGACAACATTTACAGGCAGCTTCTATCTAGTATCTATCCCCACAACTCAACTAGAGACTTCGAATATTTCGTAAAGTCACATTTTGATCATAATGTAAAGTGTCTTTACCTTCGTTACATTTTTTGTGTATTATGTTTATTTACAAAAAGACAAACCACACCCACCATATTATTCCCATTTAAATTACGCATTACCAACCAAACTATATTATATGCATAAAGTAGGTAAATACAAAGTATATTGATAATATCACCTCTTGTGTATTTGTGTTAGTGTACTCCTTGATAATCGCATATAATTGCAAACGTTATAAGTAAATAAATTTAAAAGCAAATATCATTAGGAATATACTAATTAGGTTAGATTTTCCATACTCGGTTTAGTCATAATTTATGAGTTTTTCTGTATTATATCTTTTCTTTAATCAAGTTTAATTGATAGTGCACAAAAAAAAAAATCAAGTTTAATTGATAATACTAAATCTAAAATGTAAAATCTAGAATGAAAAAGTATGAGCTTCAGTGTCACTCTAGAGTTCTCGTACTTCTCATATAATTTATAGTAGCAATCTTAAAAAAAAAACTACACTAATATAACTGCATAATTGCTTTAAGTTTTGAAAAGTGGAAAAAAGTTAACAATAAAATTGTTGATTAACACGCACTTAATGGTAGCATCAAAATGCCACCAAATATTCTAAGTTCCTTTCTTCCAGGTTACTCAAATCTCATTGACATTTTTTGTTTACTTCACCGAGGATTGAGTGATTGATCTAAATACATGATTTGATTTGATATGCCAAATCGTCTAAATTAATCTGTATCAGAGATGCACCTAATATCTTTGATACCTTTTTATTCCAAGACACATTCTATCAACTATGGATTGCCTCACACTCGAAAAAAAATTATACATAAAATATTCGGCTCAAACATCGTAAAAGTTTATAACCTCGGTCCAAACTTTCCAAAAATTTTGAAGGACACCAAACCAAAACAAAAATTTAACTAAAATAAATGAAACAGAAAAAAAGAAATATGGTGCAAAAAAATTCTAAAATCGATGGAAATCCTAAGTCGCCACTTAGTGGCTTCCCCTACGGATCGACCTATGATTATCAGACCGGATTTGTGATCAAATTTGTTAAACAATATTCCCTTTGTTTCGCAAAAAGAAATTAAGAAAACCGTTAAAAAGTCTATTTTACTATCATTAATACATTAAAAAAAATTATCTCTTTGCAATTAGTACACTAAAATAACGAGGTTAAAATCAAAATTTTGTTTATAAATATGCATTGAAAATCTAAAAAACACTTTTTGTGAAACAAAATTAAAACTTTAAAATGACATTTTTTGTGAAACAGAGGGAGTACAAATTTTGACTAATCCCTCTCAGCTATCATTATTTATCTCCTTGCTGCTTCTTACGTTTTGTAGTGATGCTGCAGGTTAACGTTAAGGTTGATTGGGCTTGCTTGACCTTTTGCTTTTTTTCTTTCAGGCCCAAACACACTTGTTGGCCCTTGTCGATATGATGTATGTTGCTTTTGGTTTGCCTGTTTTAATGTCTTGTAATTTCAATCCCCACAGTAGACAACTGTATCGTATGGGATGGGACCATCCACACCCATATGGTTTTAAAGACTTGAACTACCGATACAAACAAATTGACTGATCAGAGCGAGACCATGCTTTCCATTTTCCAGCTCGGGACACTAATAACTACGTTTTTTTGTCAACAAACGGACCGCACCGCAACATGCCGGTCCGATAGTCTATTAGCCCTATATATTTTCTCCATTCTGCAGTGGAGGAAGGTTGAACCCTAGTGCATGAGGATTAGCGATACTAATAACTACATTATAAGTTTTTTTTTTTTTGGTTTTAAACTACGTTATAAGTTTTTCAACATTTAGTATTAAAATTAAAATACGTTGTTCAGTTTATGAATCATACACATTGTGAAACCGACCTTATAATATGATAATATTTAGTTGACTTAATGCTGTTATATTGATTTGGCCAATACCATGGTTACAGTAGATTGACCAAAAATGTATAGTTATCTTCCATTTTTGTCCAAAAGGACAAAGTAAAATCAGAATGTTGTTTTTGCTCTGAGGACAAAGTCACTTGTAATTAACTATTTTAAAAATTGGCATCTTGTTTCTTTACGTTTTGGTCATTTTTTGACCATTTTGTATGAGAATTAGTTAAATACTAAAAGTAAGTTTCATCATGTAAGTTGTTCACATTTGTTTTGGATAAAAATGAACGACCTCACCCGGAAGCTACATAATGGTGAGAAGAATGCGATAACTTGATGTTCGTGATTATCAAAGATAACTTTTAATATTCGGTTTGAAAATGTCGAAGTAAGTCAAGTAGGACTATAAAAGAGAAAGTTTAATCAATTAGCATATTAAGTTATACGCTAATTATTAGAGATAAATGTCTCCTATCGGAATTTGGAAGGAATCCTTAGCAAATTTCGTGTGAGATTCGAATAAAATTTTAAAATTCATAAAATAAAATGATGAAAAGTTTACATTTAAAAATTTAACAGGACCGTTTAATAAATTATACTAATATTCATTCTGGTCAATAAACTGATTAATCCATTAAATGGTTGGATATAAATTCTACAAAATCCAGTAAATTGCTGTATTTTTTTTTCATTTCACGGGTTACAAGAAATCGAGAACCATAATGCGTTTTACCAAATGAACAGTCTTTTTTCTTTTTCTTTTATGATCACGAAAGAACATTTCTATTAAACCTCACACAGTGAGATAGCCTGAGCAGAAAGAGTTCAATTTGCTAACGAATCAGTTAAACAGTTCGCTGAATGCGGAATAAAAATAATCGAAACAAAACAGAAACTGGGGAGCAGTTCCCTAATATCCCGCAAAAGACCAAAAATGTCGTTATGATCTTCCTTCCGTTTGATCAAATTGACCAAAACTTGAGAGTCAGAGTGCAAAAGCAGTTCATCAATCTCTAACACAAGGGTCTGGCGAAGCGCAAGAGAGAGAGCCAGAACTTTCGCCATTAACGCTGAAGACACACCAAATGAACAATCTATTTATCACATATTTTAACTTGTCGATTATGTCACATTATTAGATTTTTTTCCATTAATACAAGACGTGGCTCACTGATTGGGACGAAGATTTATAAATTAAACATCCTTCTCCAGGCTTGAATCAACGATACAATTAATCAAATACATATATCATATAGTATATGCTTGTATATATGTATTATGTTTTGTCAACATACGTTGTATTGATAAGCTTAAATATTAGTATTTGATTGGCTGTAATTTATATGACCGCCGCTCAAAGAATGTAAACGTTCTGTTTGTAAATAATCCACACACAAAAAAAAAACTATCATCAGGCTTGAAGTCAATTATCTATTTAATATCTTAATTTAATCCTTTATTAGTATCACAGCTGCAACTTTATCATTGATTCTATGGTCATGCTTAAGAGTTGCCTCACTTTATTTTATTTTCTAGTATATCTTAATCGAACAATAAAATGGAAATTCTAAAGTACTATATAATTTAGTCTTTTGACTTTGTTTTAAAATATATATGCAACTTTTAATCATAAAGACATTGCAATTGAAACATGTGACTAAGAAAGCCCTAACCAATTTTTTTTGTCGGCAATCCGGATCACAACAGGTCGTTGATCCGGTGATCCTTAACCCCACACACGGAGAATCGGATCACAACGGGCCGATTCGGTGGCCCTTTAAACTCCACACGGGGTAAACTCGTACAAACGCGAATGCCGGAGTTTGAAACCACGATTTCGGACTTAATGAAGAGGCGTCTTGCCACTAGGCTAAAGGCCCTTTTCGCCTTAAGCGATATCTAGCAAGTTGATTTCTCGAAGATACAAAACATCCAAATATGAGAAAAGTTATATACTTTTACCACTTAAAAGAAATCTCTCAACATGTTGACCAAACGTATAACTTCTGTCCATCCCTATATAAGCATTATGTAAAATTTACGGTAGCTAGACCAACTTGAAATATTTTATTATTGAGTTAAATATTCATACATTCATTACTTGTAGTAATAAAAGTATTATTCTAAATTTTCAAAACAAATTTTGACATGACATATTTAATTTCATACCATAACAAAATTAATAATATAGCGTAATATCAAAAATCCGTTCACTTTTAATATAATTTTTAGTATGTTAAAAGTGTTCAAAGGATTGTAATACGAAATTAATGTATGATTTAGCCATTCACAACAGATAAACATAGGGTTGGGCGTTTTATATATGACCGGGTTCAAATCATATTTGGATCCCGAACTCCATCTCTCGAATACCTGTTCAAATATTTAAAATTTTCGATTCGGATTCATTTCGGGTAGATTCAGGTTCATGTAAATGTAGGTTTAATATTCATATTCGAGTATTTTGGGGTTATTTTCGCGTTTTTCTGCATTTTTCGGTATTTTGGATTTTCGGGTGTTTTTGGTTTTCAAATCAATTTGAATATTCACTTAGAATATTTATTTAGGCAGCTGGATATCTTCGGGTATTTATTCGCGTTTCGCGTTTAGATTCCGATTATTTGGATTTTTCGATTTTTTCATATTTTTTTAATATCTTATTCCAGTTTAGATCATGTTCAAATATTTTTCGAAACCCGAATTATTCGAGGATGAAATCCATTCATATATTTTAGTTTGGATTCGGGTTTTGTTCAAATATTTCGATTCAGATTCAGATTCGGGTTTATATTCGAGTTTTGGGTAAATACTCAATCCTATATTTGACATATTCAATGCCATCAATATATCAAAGCCATTATAGATGTGAAAATAAAAGAAAAAAAAATAAAAACTAGCAATATCCAAATTATCGTGGAAGCGCCTAGACAAAAGTAGAGCATAACAAGGGAGTATGGGTCGAAAGGTGGTGCCATCAAAGTTGCAGCCAACAAAGTGCAAACTCAGCAAACGGACCGTTAATGGCACTTTAGATTTTGTCGGCACCAAAAAAGTAAATTCAAGTTACCCAAAACAAAAAGAATATCGTGCAGACCAAAAAAAGAAAAAGAAAAAAATCTCTTTTATTTTTGGTTAATCACTCTTCTTGTTTTTGTGCAAAAAAACCCCAACAATCTTGCATTACCTTTCGACTATAATAGTACATTCTAAGTGGTGGAAGTCCCTTTGGTCCAATAATCGACCCAAAATTAATTATTGTTTGATGTCAGGGATCAGTCTTCTGGATATGTGCGAGTTAATTGTAGATTAATAGAGATTTATTTAAAGAAAATCTTTAGCGTGATGCAAACGATAACTGTTCATCTTGACAATATGGTGCAACAAATACAACGGAAAATTTTGATTAAAAATAGTACTTTCTATGTTCGATCGGATAACATAATTAAGAATCTTTTTATCTAATAAGATGTTTTACAAGTTGTTATATTTTTTACTCTGTAAATTTTAGTTTCATATTTTTTATTTTTGTCTGAATTTTATATTTTTATTTAAAGCTGATTTATGTTTTTAGTTAATTTTAGAACAATATTCTATTTTAAAGATATAATTTCTTAATTTTTATGTTTTATCTAAAACAAATAATTTTGAAAAAGAAAGTCAACAGGAGATGGCAAAAAAAGAGGAGGAATTTAGCAATTAAGGCATGTGAGTAATTAAACAAGAGGACACAAAGCAGACAAAATTGTTCATATTCACCACCGCCACAACAACCAATTACACAATGACTTCGCATCACTATTTACACTTTCTTCGCCGTAATCACATTTCTTTGACAAGTCAACAATCTTCACCTTTTTTTTTAATAAAACACATTTATTATTCAGTTTTTTTATGCTAACACCACCCCCAAAAAAAAGTCAAATCTTTATACGTTCTAAAAAAACAATTTAAAAGTAATAAATAGCGACAGCTATACAAAAAAAAGAGTTATACAATATTGTTTTTTTTTTGTATTTTCCGTGTGGTTGACTTTTGTAATAATTCATATTTAAAACCCCAACCATTCTTCTCTCTTCTTGCCATAACTATTCAAACACAATTCACATCTCTCTTAAAATCTCAATATTACACATTTTGAAATCAAAAGTTTTCATTTTTCAAGATTCATTCGTTGATATATTCATAAAGCTTTAAACCCTTTTGTTTTTGGCGGGTCAAATGGATCAAGACATAGAGATTCCTTCTTTCTTCTTATGTCCTATCTCTCTAGATATCATGAAAGATCCGGTGATAGTTTCCACGGGCATAACATACGACAGAGAAAGCATCGAGAAGTGGCTTTTTTCCGGCAAGAACAACTCATGTCCGATCACTAAACAAGTCATAACCGAAACTGATCTCACACCAAACCACACTCTTCGTCGTTTGATTCAATCTTGGTGTACTCTCAACGCATCTTACGGCGTTGAGAGAATACCTACTCCAAAGCCTCCGGTATGTAAAGCCGAGATCGAAAAGCTCATTAAAGATTCGTCATCATCGCATCAAAACCAAGTCAAATGTCTTAAACGGCTTCGACAAATAGTGTCGGAGAATAATGCATCGAACGTAAGGTGTTTAGAAGCAGCAGAAGTTCCCGAGTTCTTGGCGAAGATTGTAAGTAACTATGTAGATAGTTACAACTCTCTTTCTTCTTCTTCTTCTTCGAGTCTTAATGATATGTGTCAAGCAAACACGTTGGAGAATCGATTTGATGCTTCGAGAAGCTTGATGGATGAAGCCCTAAGCTTACTCTACCATGTCAACACGTCGGAGACTTCTCTCAAGAGTCTTTTAAAGAACAAGAAAGGTAGGAATATTGTGAAAACGTTGACCAAGATTATGCAACGTGGGATCTACGAGTCAAGAGCTTATGCGACTTTGCTTCTCAAGAAGATTCTTGAAGTTGCGGATCCAATGCATATCATATTGTTGGAGCGAGAGCTTTTCGCTGAGGTGATTCAGATCTTGCATGACCAAATCTCTCACAAGGCGACTAAATCAGCAATGCAGATCTTGGTGATAACATGTCCATGGGGAAGGAATAGACACAAAGCTGTTGAAGCTGGAGCGATCTCGATGATAATCGAGCTTTTAATGGATGAGACTTTCTCATTCGAGAGAAGGAACATAGAGATGGCAATGGTGGTTCTTGATATGTTATGTCAATGTGCTGAAGGAAGAGCTGAGTTCTTGAACCATGGTGCGGCTCTTGCTGTTGTTTCTAAGAAGATATTGAGAGTTTCGCCGATAACTAGCGAAAGGGCGGTTAGGGTTTTGCTTTCCATTGGGAAGTTCTGCGCGACGCAGCCTTTGTTGCAAGAGATGTTGCAGTTAGGAGTTGTGGCAAAGCTTTGTCTTGTGCTTCAAGTTAGCTGTGGGAACAAAACTAAAGAGAAGGCAAAGGAATTGCTTAAGCTTCACGCTAGGGTTTGGAGGGAATCGCCTTGCGTCCCAAGAGATTTGTATGCTTTATATCCTGCTTAAACAACAATGTTTGATTACTTCTCATTAGATACACAAGATCTTTGAGAGTCATTCTTCACATAAGTTCATTTAAAAAAGTAGTGTATTATTTTTTTTGTCTCAAATTAAGATTTTTTTTGGTCATTTTGTTATATATTTCAAATGTTAATCATCATCGTGTAGATAACAATTGTAATATTTTATAAAAACTATATATGAGAAACTGCATATAGAAATAAATGGATTCACAAGTTACATGGCTTGTTCACTATAATTGCTAAAAGCTCCTTATTTGTATTCTTCAATATTGTTTTTATTTCCCACAAAATTTGTGGACAAGATTTTTTTTTCAATTTATCATTAATTTTTGTGAGTGGATAACATATACTTTTAGAGATATTGTATATATATGCGTCATGTGTAGCGTTTATGACCATTTAATCTCTATCCATGGAAGTAACATGCGAATGTTTATCACTAAGTTCTACATATATATCAAAGTTAGATGAAAGAAAAAGAGGTATGAAAATGTAAACACAACAAACTTTAAAATATTTTTGAAAAAAAACTTTGCATTCACTGACAATAATCTTCATCTTTCTTGTAGATATAACATTTCACAAAAAGTGTTGTTTTCAAATTTAATTTTGTTTCACTGAGAATGTCGTTTAACAATTTCGAAGAATTTTTTTAAAAAAAATATTAGTGAAATGCATATAAAATTTTTTGCGAAATAGAAAAGTCGGAATTTAAAGAGTTATTTCAATTTTATTTTTGTATATATTTCAAGAATTTGTGTATCTATACACCTCGGTTCCAGCAATCAGGGAACATGGTCTTGTGGAAACATGAATACAGTGGGGAAAATAATTTTAATTTATTGGGTAATAAGTAAAAAATAATTGCATAAAGATTTTAATGAACAAGCCCTCAGAAAAATTTCATACTAGTTTTTTTTAATGTATTTGATACAAATTATCTGAGATCATGCAAATTAGCATATAAACAAACCTTTCTCATATGTAAAACCTGACGTTCACATAGAAACAACAAACATTAAGTTTTGAATAAAGTACAACACATATGATGAGTGACGTTGGTGGACCAGTTACTACCTCGCGAGTCGAAATTAAAAATCATATTGTATAATTAATTACGATTAACTATTTAATGCATCTTTTTCATTATTCTAAACGACTTAAGGACCCAAAAAATATTAGTAGATTCGTTTAAAAGTACCTGATTAGGCGGCTAAACAAAAAAAACAAACAATCAACAACAGTTCACACTACAAACTTATGACGTTAACGCGTTACGAATTCGATTCACTTTTGTTTCTGGATATTCACACGGATATAAACATTTATTTTCAATCTATTTGAATATCCGGAGAGAGAATCTATATGTGGACTGCATTTCCCCTTTAAAAATTAGTATGGATCGATTAAAGCCTGAGATGATGTCTGAACTATAAAAAAACAAACAAACAACAGCAGCTGAGTATTGACCACCATCTCAATTTATATATAGTTTAATATGGCTCTATCTCATTAAAATATACGTGACTTGTATATATTTTAAACTCGGGTGTTTTAAAAAATAATTATTCAATTTTAGTTGTGTATAATAAATGTCAGAAATCAAAAGTCAGATCTTACGAGCATCCATGTCGCAATCTAGAGTTTAAAAAAATACCAAGTTGGTTCTGCCTTAGACAACCACTTGATGTTGTAGATAACTAAACGGTATGGAGAGAAATAAAATCTCTAATTCTCAAATACGCGAAATCTTATTTCGAATCGATTACAAAATATTAAAAATATATATGTGTGTGGATACACACACATATATATACTTTTTAATATGTTTGATGGTTTATTAATCAATATATGCAGAATTATTTATATGTGAACGTGAAGGTTCCTATGAATATGATTTATGATTAAGAAAGTTTAGTTTAATGACTTCCATGCAATGTTCAAACGTACAAGGACGTAAAGTAGAAGGTTTGTTTTCACTAATTAAGGATTTTTTCTGATTCATTATAAGTTATAAAAACTTCTTGTGTATGAGAATATTAAAATTTTGCTAATTGAAAATATTTAGAGACCCGGCACGGATGATAGTTGACCCAAACACAACTTTTTCATTTTGTTTAGTTTACAAGCTTTTGAAACTAGTTTTGGTATTGCTTGTTGTACCCATTGAGAAATGTTTTTTTAGAATTGAAGATTGTGAATGTTAACATTGATGTTCAATTTCTCAATGATTTCTCATTTGATAGATCAAACAATTCATTTTTAAAACATAATAACTCGTGATAAGAAGATTTCATGAATAACATTGTGCATTTGTACACATTTTTTTCTTGGCTATTTATTAACTTTATATCACTAGTAGAAAAAAGTGGTATAGCCACGTTTTAGCCACGAAAAAGTCGTGGCTATAGGATCATAACTTTTTTTGTGGCTAAAATCGTGGCAAAATCATTCATATAGCCACGATTAGCCAAGAAAAAAAAGTCATGATCCTATAGACACGATTTAGTCATGAAATCTGTCGTGACTATAGCAATTTTTTTTACTAGTGCATTGCCCCGAGGCCAATCAAGGCAAGCATGCATTTCCAACCTTCGATTTTACAGAAATAGTTAGCTTTAGAAAACGGTCAATTTTAAAAAAGACATCTACAAAGTCGGTCCATTTGTTTCTCTCTTGGCCTTCGGTAAGGGCCAGCCCTGAATTGTAGAAAGGAAAACAAAAGGAGTTAGAGGAGAGTAGGAACAAGTATGCTCTTTCTCTAACACTTTCCTGTGGGAGTAGGATCCATCCACACAAGAGAGCTCACACGTGCACCGCGGTGTGGTACACGTGCGTCTCATTTTCTTTGAATAGCAACACTAAAAGTAACAAGCAAATCTCTATAGTATCCAAAGACAAGGACCTCCACACATGGGATATTTTTAGGAAGATTTTGAAAAACTACTAATTATTGCATCAAATATTGGTCTAGCTATGTATTTTTTTTTGGTCACGATTGGTCTAGCTATGTATAAACATTACAACTTAAATTATATAGTCTCTTAATTACATGTAATGATCCATAATCTTTTCATATAAATGTGTATATCATATGTATAACAATAGTTACAATGCAAACTTCATCCATCGGCTGAGAAATCAAAAGGGCTCCAACTTCCGAACAAAAGATTGGTGGAGTCATTGGATTCATCAACGAAATGAACCAATGGTTCGTGCCCGGCCTGAACCGTAGCTTCTACATGGTTATGACCAATCAACAAAGCATTAGACCAAACACTATTAGAGACAAGCTCTTCGCCAGGAAATGGAGGCAACCCATTATAACCACATTCCTCCACAATGTGTTCCTCATGATGATGATAGCCATCATTGATGTTCATACTCCATGAGGCCTCCATCGAAGCAACGGTTTGATTATCCACAAGAAAACCGCGGTTTTCTTGTGGTGTAGGTTCGCTAGGCTTTGGATTCAAGAAGTTGGCGTAAACAAGAGCAAGATCAATACTAGGTGAACCACCAACACCACCGGAGCTGCAAGAATTAGATGTTTTAGCATTAGTATTGGATGAGGATTTGAGGCGGCGGGATTTGCGACAGCCACCGCCTATGGGAACGTTGCGGAGGGAGCCACCTTTAGTCCAATATCTACGACAACCTTTGCAGAAGTAACGAGGCTGCGTGAGACTATAGTTGTTGTAGTAACAAAACTTTGTGTTTGAGGATCCACATCTTGGACAACTCGGCGTTATCTCCGCGTTTGCGTTTGCGTTTGGCCGCCATATAAACGATGACGTTATGGCCTCTGTTCTCTCCATATATCTCTTCTAGTTTCACCCTCAAGAAGAATGTGTTATATACGCATGCATGAATATGTTTGTGTGAGTTTTTGCATGTGGAGAGGGTGTTACACGTGGAGGCTAGAGAGTGGAGGAAATGTTGGAGGGAGCAAATGCATCGTAAGTGTGAACTCATTGTTGCTTCTTGAGGGAGACAGAGTCAAGGGTTTTGAATCTTTGATATATATTTTGAAGATTAGTATTTGGTTGTTATCATTAGATATGAATCCTAAGTATTTGGTTATATCATTAGATATAAATGGTTTAGTTAGTAAATCGTCTTGGAGATTGTTTCTAAGTGAACAAGAAGCCTATGAGCTCTTTGGAGAGATGGGTTGTTGGGTGTACATTGAGCTATTTGTACGGCTTACTTAATGGAGGCTGCATGATTAATATATTGCATTTCTCGGAAGCAAACAACTAATACTAGTAAAATAGTTGAGATTTATAGTTTTCTCTTTGTATAGAAACTTGAAATTTTTGAACACTTCCTTGAAACAAAACCAAATCTTTAAATTTCGTTAAAAAAAAGAAAATCAAATCTTTAAAGGAAAAAAATTATATTTCTTTCTCCTTGTTGTTGTAAAATCTCTAAGAATCTAACTAGTTTATAAAGATGGGTCATATAAACATATTGTATAATATGCATGTCTTCACCGAATAGGGAAGTACTTATAGTCAAATGGTTAAAAGTCTATCTCTGAGACCACTTCACCGGGAATTGGACTCCACTAAATCGCGTTGTCCCACGTAGTAAAATTATTTGGTTATGGATCGGATGTTGTCGATCCGGTTGGTGAAAAAAAAATTGAATCGAAATGAAACTATGGATAAAATGGTGGATGAAACAAAACCCCACAATTTTTTAATGAACAAGGATTTATTTCATTTTGTGTATAGTGCATACTTATTTACCCACAAAATAGGGTGCTTGGAAAGGAAAAATCTAATGGGAAATAGAGCTTCTTGGATCATGTGTTTTATAGCAATATTCAAGAATCGTATGACACATTTTTTTAATATATATTTACAAACTTTCCTAAGAATTAATTTACTTATACTATATGCGAATTTAGACCATCATCATATTGTACATGCCTTAGTTTAATGGCTTAAGATTAGAAACTCTTACTTGAATTACGTTGTTGAACAATGATAAAGATGGTTTTAGAATAACACTAGCATACATCATAAAGTCTAGTCTTCTTGACATAAACATGATGAACAACAATAATAAAGAAGATTGTTATATAGCAATCATACATTTGATTTGCTATATGTTAATCCCTATTAATCTAAGTCTCCATTGCATCACTCTCATCAACAACCATCTCAAATCCATTACTCATATTGGATTTGAACACTTCCAGATTCTTCAACCACACCATGTAACTAGAATTCTCAGCCACAACATCCGCAGAAACCTCCTTCTCCTTCACCAATGTATCCGCATAACTCTCAAATCCAACAATCTTTCCCCATAACAAAGACCGCCTTTGCGGATCACAACTCTCATTTCTCACCTCATCCAAGTACTCTTTTGCTTCCTCAAGCTTAGCCCAAAAGCAAGTATCTTGCGTGGCGCTCGCGTATCTGCTTCTAACACACTTCTCTTTCAAAGGATGTCCACTTTCTTTCCACCATTTATCAATAACCTCATACCTTTTGGGTCTATTCCCTTGCTCCAAGTAATGTCCACCACCTTTCTTGATCTCTCTGTCTTTATAGAAAAAAGCAATGTCAAGTGGCTCTGTTAAGAGTTGATAAAACTGAGAAGCATAAACCCATTTCTTCCCTAGATGAAAATCAAAAGGTAACTCATTCTTCTCCACCATCTCCAACACTTTGTCCCAAAACTTAGCAAGCTTTTTTCGGTTTATGTTTACTCTAAAGTCTCTTGACGATGAATGTCTTTTGAAGAAATCATAGTAACTAATCAGCTCTTTCGATGCGTCGCAACGATCTTTGTACCATTGAATCTCGAGTCTCGATCTCAAGACGTTACTAAGCTCAATAGCTAACTCAGCAGACCTCAAAATCGGAGCTCGACCAATTCTTGCCGATGTTTCGATACATTCCTTGGCTAACACGCCACTCGGGTCACCGTTAGAGAATCCTAAAGATTCTACTGCTAATGCAAGACCAGCTTGGTAGCTATTGTCTGAAAGATTCCCACCAAGAAAGTTTCTTGATTTGAGAAACTGGTTAGAGAGTGTTGACACATAGTGTCCGTACCTTTGATGTTCCTCAATGTTTGGAGTTCCTGTCGTGTCGAGAAGTAGAAACATCTTACGAACTGAATCAGCATTGTCTAAACAGACACCTCCATTGTCGGAACAGAAGAGATAGGTTCCAAAGGGGAAGAAACGATCATTGTTTCTTCTTGGAACAAGGTCGTGGATGGACACCACGTGGCAGAAGTTGTGAGCTAAACGTGATCGTGTGATTGAGGAAGAGAGGGTTTGGTTTCCGAGTAAAGGTGAGCCGAAGGTGATGCAGAGGAGGCGGAATGGCGGCGGAGATGGTTGAGAGAGAAGTGAAAGTGCGGTGAGAGTGGCTAATGCTCCGCCGGTTGAATGTCCGGTTATTACCACTAGCTTACTTCCTCCGAGTTCTAACCCTTCTTTGATCTGTTCGTTAATTAGTTGATTAGTTGGAGATTAGCAAGAAATAATCAGATTAGATTATTGAACATGTAATGCAAAGTTGCAAATTTTTGGTGATTGTTATTGGCTATATGATATTTAAAGAAAATCATGTTTTATTGGATTAGTGATTTAGATATATTTTTAAAAATTATGTGCTATTTATTCATTGATATAATAGTAATTGAAAAATCAGGTAATATTCATTTAATTATTATTATTGAATTTTAAAACTTTCATTAAATGTTAATGAATTTGTAAATACTCTAGTAGAGAAAACGGTTATAGCCACGTTTTAGCCACGGAAAACGTGGCTATAGGATTGTAACTTTTTTTTCGTGGCAAAATCGTTCATATAGCCACGATTAGTCACGAAAAAAACTACGATCCTATAGCAACTTGTCACGAAATCTGTTGTAGCTATAACACTTTTTTTTACTAGTATATATTTTAAGCTTTTTTTTGTTTTCGGTAACATAATTGCAAGTAATTTCTCTCGGTAGAGGCAAATAAAATATTCGAACCTTCTTTTCGTAAGATGACAGCAAAGATGGTGCAGATCATGTTCCTCTCCAAATGTTTTAAAGTAAAAAGTATAAAAAGTTCTAATACAGATTGTAACAGATTATAATAGATTTAAAAAGTCCTAATATTGATTTTTAAGTTAATTAGAAGAATTCAGAGAGCAAGAAAAGTTCCTAAAGGCTAGTATACCAATTAGCTGGCTTAAAGTTTTAGCATAGAACCAAAACATTGTAAAACTTATCCTCCTTTTGTAAAGAACACATTTCTTATTTTAATAATTTTAAGAAATGAAAGAGGATTAACTATCAAAAGGAGAACATTGTAAAATTCGTCAATAAATTTCTTTTTCTCAATAATTTTGTTAAGTTCAAAGCTACTATTAACTAAACACTAGGTAGATATCCGCGCTACGCCGCGGTACTTGTTTTATTTATATTTTGTATTGCTTTATTTTATTTTTAGTTATCATTTTATAATCTAATCTTATTACCATTTGCTATTCGTTGCAAAAGTAGTAAGATAATTTGAAAAATTTTCATCTCCATACTATTTCTAAAGAAAAAAAATGAATTTAAATATTCATTTTGATATCTTTTACGATTCAACGATAAAAACATTAACTTTAAACAAAATTTGTTTTAAAGATACTTGTACACTCATCAACAAATTTATCAAGAACAAACCAACTCAAATTACTAATCATAAACTTAATAGTTGTTTAGGTTGTTAGTTTTGTATTCGACGATGATACTTTTGGAACTTTACGCTAAATATTAGCACTTGTTCACCACTAAAAAAGAAAAGAATTGTCTTAAAAATTCAATATTTATACTTTCATCATATTTTTAAA
>OVAN01001290.1:0-42658 GCA_900406275.1 Anastatica hierochuntica | reverse complement strand
CCGCAGCGGGCTTCCATCAGAGAGACGAACCCACAACCACAACTGAACCAATCTCAGGAACACCGCTAATCGACGAATCAAAGCTTAAGGGAAGAACCACAAACCTAATACACTATCAAATAACAAAACTACCAAAGAGACATCCGAACCTTGCTAACCATCAAGATCCAACAAAAACACTCCTACTTTTCCACAAAAGGTTTACGAACTCAAAGAGAAAACGAGTTCGATCACCGAATCCGAGACCTAAAAACCGACCCAACTCAACAACAACATCAAACCTCACTGAATCTCAAGAAAACCGTAGCCTTGTCGCGTCTCAGCTATGGTCGGAGAAGAGGAATAAAGCCTCAAATCCACAAATCCAAAAAATTGGTTCGAGAGGTTGGAGAAGAAGAAAGACAAAATGAGAAAAACAAAAGGAAAAGAGGAACCGCCGGTGGCGGCGCGCACCACCCACCGCGGCGAACACCACCGACGGCGGCAAAGGTTTTGCAGAAGGGTTTGGACCGACGGCTAAAAGAGATCGATGTTCGACGGCGGCTGGGATTAGTTTTGTCTTTCTTCCAAAATTGATGAAAAAAAAAACATCCACATCCATTTTATGTGTCCAAATTGCATATTAATCCATAGAATAAAATTTTTCCCGTAAAATAAACATCCACATCCATTTCGCTATTAAAATTTTTAGATTATTTATAATTGTCGATTGAATTCGAAATTTCAGTATGGAGTTGAATTTGATTGCTACTTTGATAATAGATATATTAGTATTGAACTGAAATAAAAGAGAGCTATAATGCTAGTTACATTTCATTTGGTCGATTGATATACAATTTTAAAAGATAAAATTGCAAAAAATTTACAATACATGATTTATTTTTTCAAATTTTTTTTTTTTTTTTTGCCGACCAAACATTAATCAAAAAGTTACACCGATACTGGTTGCCCGGGATCATATGCTACAAAAATATAATTAGTATTAAAAACACGGGAACCTCGCGCCAGACAGTTTTCTTGTACGTTCGCCAATGGTAATGGCAGATAAGGAAAAATCCAATAATTTAAAAAATAGATAGTTTTTAAAAAATAGATTGAAGAAAGAGAGAATCTAAAATGAGGACTATCATAACCTTGTTTCCAAACAGCGTTTCTGTTTGGCCTCGTCGACACTCAAATCGCTCTCGCATTAAAAAAAAAAAAAATTCCTCCAGATTTCTCCTCCTCTCCGGTCTCTCTTCCTCTCTCCGATGGCGAAACTAACGACGGAATCTCCGATCTGCCGGAAAATTGTCCATTCTTTTCTCGATTTTCTTGATTCCGGTAAGCATTTCTTGCTTCCTCGTCGTCTACGAATAGCAATATTTCCTTTGATGGATCGATTAGAGAGATTTTTATCACTCGTTGAGAACTTGGTCTTTTGTTGATGTTGGAGATATATATATACTTCTTTGTAGTTGAGGTTGCTCAAGGTGTTGACGAAGAAGGTCTTGAGGTTGCTAGAGAATGTTTAGCCGAAGCGTTTAAAATTACTTCAGATTCTTCACGAGATTATCGTTCGAAATCCATTTCGCTTATCGATTTGTTCAGCTCATTCGACGATAATGCACCTGCGGAATCGGAAACCACACCATTGGTTGCTTCTAGGGGTGTTACAATTGATGATCCTAGTTCCTCTTCACCTTCTGACATGTCACATTCTCATCCCTCTGAGCCATTGCGATTCTCTGTGGATTCGAGTAAAGAGCCGATCTTTACCGGTTAGTAATGGTTTTCTTTTGTAAGTGCCAGCATTCGTGTGGACTCTTTCTGATTGAATCGTTGTTAATGCCATGTTGCAGGAACTTCGAGAGATGAACTCTTTGGCCAACTCTTTGGTGCGCTGGAGAAAGTACGGTATTTTAGGAACACACCTGATGGAGATGATGATCCTGCTCAGCTTGAAAAAGCAACTAAAATATTTCATGATGCTATCAATGTAGGTTTTGATTTTTCCATGTTGATTTCATCGACGGTTTATTTCTATTGGATATGAGTTTGGTGATAAGTTTCGTATCTGCATATCAGGAAATGGAAAAGGCTGGATGTCAGACGTTTGATGTGAAAAACTTGGCAGAAACACTGAAGTGCCAAGGTACTTGCGGTGTTTTCTTTTCGCAACAGAGAATGTCGTGCTGAGAAGTTTTTAGATGTTGTCTCGATTTAACAATATGTAGTCCATTATTTGGTTGTTCTCTCAAGCCTGTGTTATAATGAAATTGATGAAGGTCTTTTGGTGCTTGTTAACTCTATGCGAGACTCTCTGTGTTTTAGGTAACAAAGCCATGCAGTCCCAGCTTTATCCGGAGGCAATCGAATTGTATTCTTTTGCAATTGCACTCGCAGATCAGAATGCTGTTTTCTACTGCAACAGGTGAGTGATAAGTCTTCAACTTGATGTACTGGAAACTTAGAGTAGTAACTCTTAGGCGGTGCACTTCCTGTCTAATCTGATTTCACATGATTAGATTTTTTAACTTGTTTGATAATGTACTTAGTTTTTCGTTTATCAGGGCTGCTGCCTACACCCAGATCAACAGGTGCTCAGAAGCAATTAAGGACTGTCTTAAATCCATTGAGATTGATCCAAATTATAGTAAGGCGTACAGTCGTCTTGGTTTAGCATATTATGCTCAAGGAAAGTATGCTGATGCTATTGAGAAAGGATTTAGAAAAGGTATGTATGTGTTTTCAGAATTAATCGGAACTTCTGTATTAAGTTAGCATATTCCTTTCATAGGGTTGACCACTTTAAAAAAGGGTTATAGAACATTGCTTCTCCTAGTTAGCTAGCATTTATTCTGTATAACATTTTCCTCACGATTGTGACAGCTTTGCAGTTGGATCCGAACAACGAATCTGTGAAAGAAAATATCAGGGTCAGTTTTAATACTTTTTCTGCTTTAGGTGATCATACTCTGTAACTTATTGGAGAATCTGATATTGACATGTTGCTAAAACATAGGTGGCTGAGCAAAAACTAAGAGAAGAACAGCAGCGACAGAGACGCGGTCAGGTAGGTTATTACACCTCTGATTCATCTCATTGATTAGATATAAGACAATAAACGAAAGGAGCTAATATTTTTGGTGGTGTTGGAAGAGCAGAGTACTAGCACGGGTCACAATCAAGGTCCGGAAATGGGAGGGCAAGGGATACCGTCGCAATTCTCAATGCCTTTGAATCCCGAGTTTATGAACATGTTCATGAACATGGCAGGAAACGCATTCCCGGGAAATAATTCTCGCAACAACGGAGAAGATGGTAACAGAAATGGTTCGGGTGAGCCTGAGATTCGTGTAGGCGGAAATATAAACATAGATCTCGGAGCTGGAGAGCAAATGCCAGAGGAGTTTTCGGGTGCGCTACGATCAATGATGCAAATGTTTGGAGGATCACAGGAAGGTAATAATAATAACAATCCTCAAGGTGCTAATGGTGGACATGGAAGAAGAACATCTGGAAATTAACCTCTTATGTTCTATGATTTGTGCTACAATGAATTTGTTAGATTTTGAAGTTAAATATGTTATGGTTTCACACTTATTTCTTATAAAAAATTTGGTAAAAAACACAAAGATGAACATCTTGTTACAAAATTCAAAGAAACATTGAGGCAGAGACTGTTGTTACAACCCACACCTTATCAAAAAAAAACATTACCAGAAGACAAGAAACAAAAAGCACTTTGATGAAGATTTTAAAAACTGGATTTGCCTGAAGATGTTTCAAGAATATCGAACGGGTATATATACAGTAGTAGAACAAGCAAAGGGGTCACAGTGAAGCCAAGGCCGAAGAGGGTTGAAGCGAGCGAATCCTGATATCGTACTTCATAACACTACCATTTACACCATTCCTATGCTTCGGCGACGATGGACCTGAGTTTTCAGTTACAAGTGCGTACTCAGGAGTCTTCTCCTGAGTCGCATTGCCAATGTAGTTATTACATTTGCGACAAAGAAGCTTAGTTCTGCGTTTAAACAAACCCCAAGAGTATCTTGAGAAGTGAGGCATGCATTGAAACTCTTCAACTTGGTTGAATCTACTTTCGTCGATGTTGAAAAACGATATGATTCCACTCTTGATTGATTTACCGTACTTTGATCCGATTGTAGATGTGATTCGATTAGTAGAACTCAAGTTCAATTCGTATCCACAAGATCCACAACTGCAATAAAAGTGAAACGTTTTCGAGTTCCAAAAGATTAGAACATTATTGGTTTCATGAGCTCATTAGATTCATAATCCAATCCACACATGACATAAACAAAATTTTAATCTTTCAACAAAAAAAGAACACTTGCATCCCTAATCAGAGTTTTATGGATCAAATATATATCAAAAGCATAAATAATGATAATCAGAGAACCCTAAATAAAATATAAACAAAAGCCCTTAAGAGATTGAATATGAAAATGAGAAGAAACTGAAATTACCTGTAATTGACATGTCTGATGGAAGAAGAGGAAGAAGGAGAATAGAAATGGATACCACTAAATCGGCCGTCGTTGATACCTACCGACGCCGATCTCTCCATCGTCGCCGCCGACGAAACTTTGTAAGGAATTAGAAAAAAGGAAATTAAAAAGAGGAAGAAGTAATTAGTATTTGAATAAGTTGATGAAGAGAAGAAAGTGTCCCACTTGATTTAACTTCTTGTTCTTCACCAGCCACGACTAGACCAATGTCTTCCAGATAGTAACGATCGTGTTTGAACCCCAGCAATTAAAAAGAGTTATGGCTTAGTTGGCATTTTTTTGGTTTGACTCTCTACTTTGAAGATTTTTTTTTTATTCAACATTTTTTAATACCATAAAGAGAAAAATTGAATTAATTTTTTTTTATTCACCATAAACATTTTTTTGTTTATTCACCATAAACATTTTTTTGGGGTCAAACCGCTGCTAAAATAAATTAAAACTAGAATTTTAACCCGCGCAACCGCACGAATTTTTTAAATAATTTTATATATTATTAATCATGTTTAGATTTTTCGAGTGTCGGGTTTATAATTTTCGGTTATTTCGAGTTTCAAATTCGGATTCAGGTTCCAAACTTTTAGAATTTTTAGTTATATCGAATTATAGGTTCGGTTTAGATTTGAGATTTTCGAACTTTCAGATTTACTCGGATACTCGTATAGGTTCAGTTCGGATAATATTCAATTCTCGAAATACCGTGAAACAAAACCCGTTAGAGTATTTAAAAAAGATAAAATGACTAAACATAAATTTTTATAGTTTATATAAATTATTTATAAACTTTTATAGACTTTTCTAAATTTTATCACTTTATAATTTTTTTGAATTTTTGTAACAAATTTTATTTTAAAAATAATATAATTGTAATATAATTATTTTAAAAGTTATGGATTTAGTTTAAATTAGAAAACAAAATATATTTAAATTTGCTAAATTAAGATTGATGATTTAAAATTGTGTTGGTTTACAATTTTGATAGTGATTAAGTGAAAAGAATATTAGAATATTCTAATATGTTTGTTGGAATATATAAATGAATAATTAAAGTTATTTTAATTTATTAGATGCATTTAATAAAAATTTCTAAATTATGTTCATTTTGAAAAATCACACATAAAAAGGTCCGTCTTCTCTTTTAATACGATAGATAAACTTTGGAGAATTATTGTATCTCAAACTCCACAATTTTTTTTTTTGTTAAATGGGACAGGTTTCGAAAACTCCACAATTTTTCTTCACATATTTCACCTATATTATCCCATTTGTGAAAGATGAACAAGATTTTTTAATTTATACACCGATTCATTGTGGTTTTTAAGATACTTTTTACATTTTATATTTTGGTTTTTGGATTTTAGATTTAGGTTTTTAAATTTTTGATTATGGTATTGATTTTTGTTTCTGAAAAAATCATGATATTTAGTTTTAAAATTTTATGAACAAAACACAAAAATTCTATCTAGATTCACTTTAGTTAAAATTTGAAACGTACAATGCAATTTGAGGAATCATCTGCTATTTTTCACATTTTATCACTAGATTTTGTTGCGTAAATATGTAATCTATCTCCATAATTACTTTTTCCAGTTATCAAATTCAATCTGATGTAAATGACTTTATTCTGTGAATAATAATGATAAAAAAAAAAAAGACCGGAGCAACTAAAAAAAATAGAAAAGAACAGCAGATACTTTCTATAGCACGTTACAAGAAAAGCAAAACATAATTTGGAATTCAAAAGCTTTTCTATTAACTGGAAATAAGATTCTAAAATCTTTTTTTATAAACTTATAAAGCAAATTTAAAAGACACAACACAAGGTGGTGGTCATACAAATGAGATTCATCAACCTTCACCGGGGTATTAACTTTCACGGTTGAACAAACTTGCCTAATATGGCCAAGTCCAGAATCTTCACGTCAAGATTATCCTCTATTTTAACGATTCCATCCGATCCGTCGATTCCTATCAGCTTACCTATTGACCCGCGATACTGACCGCCAACAATCTTCACACGGTCGTTCTTCCTCGGGGGAACTATCTCCAGTTCGCTTGGGAGTGCCAGTATGGTGTCACCTTCACCGCTAGACCCGAGCGACACTTTACATGTTCCATCCTGTGGACAAAAGTATAGCACAATAGGTAGAATCACTACTAGTTCTTTTTATCTTTTGATGTAAGTGGAGTTGGTGATAAGGCGAAAAGACATACCGAAACATCTCGAATGACGCCTATGTCGCTGTCCTCTCCAGCTTTGTGTACCTCAACTAATATATCAGGCATGAACCATGCTTCCGCATCTCCACCTGTGGGATTACATTAAAGACAGTACAACCGCCATATAAATGTAAACGTCTCGATGAGTGAAAATAAGGGGGATTGGGACTAAGAAGAAAAAAACTAAACAAAGATGATACCTATTACAGGAGACATGACATCGAGTCCGGTTCCAGGAGTCATTGGTTGTCCTCCGGGAGTTCCAGGTAAGTATGAAGTCGAGCTTGGTGTCATCGGTTGCCCAGGTGTAGATGGTAGGTAAGGACTTGGAGCATTGGCTGCATGACAAGAAGGTCTGTGAGAAAAAGGACTGACAAAGCAACAACGGTCAACGTTTTGAAAAAGATTAGGTGCATCTTACCGTAGGCCAAACCATGATCTCTTGGTGTCCCCGCATCCGAGTAACTACCACCGGGAGTACTAGCCCATCCTGAGCCAGGAGTTGGTGCTTCATATGCCCGTGAAGGACTTCCAGGCTGGAAATAAGGGCCCAACAAAATTAATTTGCAATCAACACAATGCTACGTGCGTCAAGAGATATTTTATAGCTGATAACGACAAGTTCAATTACAAAATCATAGATGGACGATTCTTACCTGATACTTAGGACTCGTTTCCCAAGATCCTGGATTCCCATCTTCCCAGTTATTCCTGATGCCACAAAAACCATAATTACAGAGAAATCTGAGAGCATCCTTTGATCAATATATACCAACTTCAGGAATGTGTTGCATGACAAAACAAACAACCTTACATAGATGCAAAATCACTACGACATCAAAGAGGACCGAGAGAGTGTGGATCACTTCTAAAAACAGAAAACACGATAACAAACTTACCTAGGTGGACTCATAGGCGTGTACGGATTCCAAGCTCTATCACGCATGGGTGTCCTCATTCCATCATGGATTGGTGTAGCTGAAATTTACATAACAATGCAAAGGAGCTTAATTTGTTAACTGAGCATGCTAAAGAGGACGTGTCCTATCACATTCAAAAATGAATAATATTGGATCTTAAGATGCACAGGAGCTAGAAAAGCAACCTCCAGAGTCCCGCATTGGAGTCATATAAGGATGAAGTGGAGTCCGGGAAGGATGCATAGGTGTTTCGCTTCCCATACCATACCGAGATGAATCTCTGTGTACAATTCAGATGATATAGTCATTGTCCTATAAAATATGACTGAAATCAAAATAACCAACGTGATAAATTAGTAAAGTACCGAGACGGTGTTGTTGCAATCACATTATCTGATATGGCATTCCGATCAACTGCATATAAAACTACTGTTAGAATAACATGCAGCAACCAATGTGCAGAGAAGTGATACACGGGCTTGCCTGTAACAATCTTCATCTCAAGTTCTACACGCACTGAGTTTCCTTTCACTTCTACTACAGGTCCCCTATATCCCTTGAAAGGTCCTAGACGGATCTTAACAGTAGTACCCAACAAAGAATTGTCTCCCCCTCCTCTTCCACCCCTATGCCTTCCTCCCGCTGCATTTGAAGATACAAAACAAGAGCGTCAAATTGTGACAATACAAGATATGCAAAACAATGTAAGCTTGAAGCAATGAATCATCCTACTACCAGAACACTGTACAAGTCATATATAGCGGAAATCATTGCCTAAAGAGTAGTAGACCAGCGAAGAGTGCTAAAATGAACAAAACAAAATAAAAGGAAGAGATCTGAACATACAGTTATATCCCATGCCTCCACGTTGTTGAAATCTTCTGGGAGATGGGGGTACTGGGGCGGGCGCCTTGAAATTGCTAAACCTTGAAAGAGAATCACCACCCTAGAGTAGAAAACTTGCTAGTCAAGATGAAGCTACAGTTTGATGAATAAAACAACTAAGAACGGCTACATCGAGAAAAGACGCTTACATTTCTATTACCACCAGAACGTGATCCACCAACAACAATGCATGATGTGCACTTCGCGCAGATAAATCCAGCATGCTCAAGGTGATGCCGATCGTATATAAATAAGACTCCTTTATAAATATGCCTCACAGGACCTTGTTTGCCCTATAATATACAAAATAGTTGATATGAGATCGGTAAAGTTGAGCAAGATAACCAAAAACAACAGAAAGCAGAAGGTACTCACTTTGCTAGGACCATCAATTACTCTAACATCATCTTTTACAGAAATGACATTCTTGTAGCGATCTTGAACATTGATTTTCCTCTCAAGTTTGCATTTGATTTCTCTGAGTTTGACAAGCGCAACTTCTGGTCTGTCAGGAACCCCTTTAAGAATCTAAGGACATTAAAACAGAGTTATTCCTAATTGTGTGGTTATAACCCGAAAAGGCCCAAATTTTGATATATATTCAAACAGTTACATGTAGACTTGATGATAGTGGTATTTGGCAATTTACCTGAAAACCTTCATTCTCAAGTCGTATAATTACTCCAAAGCTCAGGTTACTGCATCAAATAAGCAAAGTACTCATAAGCGCGTATATGGGAAATACGAATCACTTCATGTTGATCAGAAATTCACTTACTCCAAAAGCACAAGATCATGAAGTTCATAGTCCCCAATTTTGGTAACACCAGTTGTCACTTCTGAGCTCTCAACAACGTGATCAGCAAAGACACGGAGCTACATGCATATTTTTTTGGGATTTAGTCACCCTGCTAGTCAGAAATAAACACAAATCGTACAAAAGTTGGCTTACATGTTCTTTGCTCGTGTCAGACAGAATGATAAGCACATGCTGATCAACTTTCACAACCATGCCTGTTGCTCCTTCATGGGTCCCAGAAACAACCTTCACATGATTTCCAGGTTCAAAATACTTGCAGAGCTCTCTCTCGTTTACGGCAAGAGGATCCTGCAACACAACAGTCATGCTCAGCCTTTTTTCTAGCTTGATATTTTTAGAAACATGCAAGCAATTACAAAAACCCAAAGATTACGAGTGCTTACAGGGAGACCTTTCATCTCTGATCTAATAAGGACATTTTCTTCATCAACTTTCTCAACCCAGCCCTTTAAGTTTTTAAGATCCCCCTTGATAACAATAACTGCATCACCCTTCATGAAATGACCTTTCTTTCTGTTTGCAAATAAAGTTGACAGACCACCAAAGTCGCCTTCTCCGTTTTCACTTGGTTTATTGAATTTTTCAAGTTCGTCAAAAGTTGGTGTAACATTCTGAGCAATGATCGATTTCAATGATACTGCTTTGTACAGGAAACCATCTTTGAAAAGCATTCCACCAATATTTTCAAAGTAATCACCAGTCATGGGATCACGCCGCCGTTCAACACGTATATGCAATTCCCTATAGGCATGTAACAAATCTAAGAAATCTAGAACTAAAAACCTTCTTCGAAACAGGCTTTATAGAAAGTAAAAAGAACAGCTTCAAAATAGATTACCTTGCTTCATCAATGTTCATGAAACGTGGAGGTGGAACAAAAGCTTTTTTCTTTGCAACTTCTCTTCCCTCCTGCAATTAGTCAAGGAAAGTGTACACAGATAATTGCACGGTAGAAATGACTAGAGCAGACTTCGAAATCCTTAGTGGCAGGAACCATGGTAATTTTCTTCAACAGGCTAAGTTTAACTATGACTCTATTAGATATGTTTACAAAACACAAATAGTGCCATCTCTTACTTAAGAACGGACAGAATCCATACCAGCTTAGAAGCTAGAGCCTGCAGATCGATTCTTGGGATTAACTTGACTGTGACCCTTTGGCGTACATTATCAACATCAACCACCTGCAAAGGACATACGTTTCAGCAGTCTTCGGATAGTTTACTATTGACAACATATGAAAATGGATCATACCTTAGCAAGATCACCTTTATACGTCCCGATTTTCATTCGAACCCACGTATCTCGGGATAGATCAATCGCTTTGCTTTCAACAGATAGGACATCTGTCATTTCTCTTATAGGGACAAGTAAGATCTTCTGATTATTACCATATATATTCCGCATGCCCTTGATTGCCTGAACACAAGTAAAAAATTTATAAATGTTGTCTTCACACCCAGTCACAACACTAATGAAAGTTATCACTGGCATAGAATATAAGACTGTATATGATGCAGTAAAACCATCAAATACCTCTCTCACATGAGCTTCCTTGTCCGCTTCAACATATATATAGTTTTTAAGATGGTCAAGGGCAATGACAGATCTGATCTGCAAATCTGATCCTCGATCTATGAATTTTTGCATAAGACAAACGGCAACCTCCCTTTCACGGCCAATCTGATATAGCAATGGGAAAAATCAATCATAAGTATCGCAGAGAAGAACATTGAAAAGGAAAGATAACAAGGCAAGACTTCTAACTCCCAAGTTTATGCAAAACCCCTTACCGCACATTTCACCATCCACAATTTTGGATCACGGACTGATGGCAAAAGCGCTTGTTGCTCCACATCTGTAGCTTCTTCATCATATTCTTCATGATGCCTAGAGAACCGCTCCTGAATCCTTCTCTCGAGATCGTCTACATCATCGTCATCAGGAGAGAGGAACCCCCGTTCACGATACCGTCTCTCAACACCCTCGTCCGGAAGGTCAGTTCCAACATGGTCTATGAAATCTGCAATTTTTTCCCCAAAATCAACCAATTATTCTTTCACAATCAACTACGACACATACTTCTAGCCATTTCTTATCGATGTTCAGAGCATTTTTCTGAAGAAAAACAATCTCAAACTGAGATTCTAAATCACACAAATCTCAATCAAATCGAATCCAAACAAACATATTTCCTAAAATTCAACTGAGAATCAAAATCAGAGACCTTCAAAGAAGTAAAACAACAAGTACAACACACTTGCTTACCGTTTTCTTCATCATCTTCTTCCTCTTCGTCGTCGTCATCGACTAGGGCTTGATCATCTAAGAAGATAGAACCACCGGTGTTAGATTTCTTTCGCTTAGCTCCTTTGCCTCCACCGCGACTACCATAATCTTCATCGTTATCATCATCCTCGTCAAAATCCTCCTCCGCATCATCATCAATAAAATTAGATCTTCCCCTCTTCTGCCTCGAGCCGCCACCGCGATTCCCTCTCTCATCATCATCTTCTTCCTCCTCCTCCTCTTCCTCTAATTCCAATTCATCGTACTCTTCGTCTCCATCATCATCTTCGTCTCTGTGGCGCGGCATCGTCTATGGAGCTTTGAGATAATGAATCAACAATCTGTAGATTACTACGGCTGCTTCCTCCTTGTCCTCTTCGTTGCTTATAGAGAAGAGAGAACCCTAGAAATCTCTCAGGAACTGAAATCAATTTTGCGAAGAGAGGTAATTTTAATATAAGTTTTTTCCAACACGAGAGAGGACTAAATTGCAATTTTTAAAGTTTACATAACTAGACCGGAATTGGCTTCCAATTACGGTTTATATCGTATCCAGAACCGACTTAAAAAATAACCAATGAAATTTTATGCTTTTGTTTCTAAAATATGAACTTTTTAATTACATGAAGAATTTTTTTTATAATTTTTTTTAAATAATTAAATATAATATTTTCAGAGTTTTTCTTCCTCTTCTTTTTGTCTGCATATCTGAGTTTTTCTTCAAATGCATCCTTCATTTATGGTTATACAAATATGGTTGTCTAAGTTAACCAAAAATTAAAAAATCTTTTAAAATTTTGAATGTAAATGGTGGTTATAAATTAACCAATAAGGGGTGTATTGAAGAAGGGATTTGGAATGATTTGGACTTTAAAAATGAAATTTCATGTTATTCAAACAAGAATTCTAAAAATGTTTTTAAAATTCACCATTATTGGAATATCGATTTTAAAATGTATCTTCAAATCCACGGTTATTGGAAAAAATTTAACTAGTGGATTTTATGTTATTTTAAGGTGATTTAGTAGAATTTCTTTGTTAAAAATACGAAAAATCAAATTTTCTGAATTCGCTAAAGTCTCCTACAAACCCATTAAAAATCAAATCCTCTATAATTATCGATCTAAAACAAAGAGTCATAAACCGTTTTACTAAGAGAAATTGGAAAAACTAGAATGTCAATCAAACGGCTACAACTGATTTTTAATTTGTGTGCGTGGTTTGTTTTTTGATATTCCTCAGTGTTGTTCCCATTTTATTGATTGTACCACCAAAATTTTCTTTTCCGTCTTTTAAATTCTATTTACATTCTTATTTATATTTTCTTGAATAACAAATATTATTCAGGTGTGTTTATATCAGCACTAATGCACTCAATTCCATTCGAATTCAGTAATTAAACGTGTTCGGCCAATAATACTAAGATGGATGATCTTTCCAGAAGATTTCGTTTTGCACAAAAGTAAACAAAAAATCAATACTATTCAAATTCGATTATCCATCAGTAGTATAAGAAATCTAGATTAATTACAATTACAAGGCATTGAAAAATCTAAGGACAATGAACATGATATACATACATAGATCAACATATATACTTTGTGCTTTTCTATAGTTTCGCTTTAACATTAATAACTATGAAAAAAATAATGTAGATATATGATCTTTAAACAAACTTCTCTTGGTCACCTTCTCTTCTTGATAACAATCTCAAACGGAGTTCTAACATGATTCTCATGCAAGGTCCATATAGATTGTAACCAAAAGTAGCATATATATCTATGCGGTCTTCTGCTCTTCCTCGTTATAAGTCAGCAAAAAGCCAATGATCAATCTCCGAAAGAGTTAAAAGTTTAAACTTTTCCATTAGGTAAAAAGGAGGTTCGTATGGAGTTAGTGTTTACAGAAGAAGTCGAAGAGGATTTGTTTATAGAATTGGTGCCTTTAGAAGGAGAAGAAGAAGGTAATGGAAGCTTCTTTGGGAGCATTTGTTCCCAATGAACTTGAGGGAATCTTGAAGCTTCCGAGATAAGTACAAGAATTGAGAAAAGAGCCAAGAACAAACACATTTGTCTGCAACAAACAAACGATTTCATCTTTTTGCGAAGGTGTGTGAGTAAAGATGTTGAAGTGATTAATGAGAGAGAGAGAGAGAGATGATTATATGCAAGTGAAGATAAGCAACTAAAACATAATGAAGAAGTTGCCTAGGTGTTTGGTTTAGGAAAGATGATGACAATTGGCCGACAAGAGAGACCACTTTTCATTTCTTTATCCAAGTTCTAAAGCTATACATTAAATAACTTTCTATTACATGTATATATGGAATATAAGGTTCGGCGTTCGGTTATTCGGGTCGGTTCTCGGTAGTTTGGTTTCTAAATTTTGGTACCTATTTAAGAATCGGGGAAATTTTGGTTCGGTTCAGTCAGAACGGCTATGATTACTTAAAATTGAAACCGAAAAAAGTGAAAGTATTTCGGTTCCAAATCGGGTTTGGATATTTTTGGGAAACTTATGGTTTTCCGGATTTTTCGGGTATATTGGATTATGTTCGGATATTCTCGTATTAATGTATTCTTTTATATTTCAGATAGATTTGGTTATTCATTCTAAAATATCTGAAATATTTTAAGATATCTAAATATATTTCGAATATTTTCTTGTACCCAAAATATTTCTGCTTGGTTCGGTATGGTTGGTAACCGTACGGGTATTTTTTAAAATTCAGTTCGGTTTCGGTTTTGAAATTTTCGATTCTTTCGTTTCGATTTTTCGGATACGGATAACATACCTAGTTATACATGTATATGTTTAACTTAACACTAAGAGTATAAAAATGTATATGTTTAACTTTACACTTAAGAGTATATACTAGTGTCTTTTGGAGGGTGTAAGAGAACTAATTAGATTATCTTAATCAAACAATCATGACAGCACGAGTGGTTTGGTGTTTGTATTATAAAGTAAAAAGTGTTTTTTTTTTAGAATTGAACAAAAGGTCTTAAAAATAGCAAAATTTGACACTTTTGTAAGCTCCTTTGCCAACAAACGGCGTTTGAATTGCTTGTATTTGTGAAATTTGTACATATTTTATTAAGCTAATGTTAACCGTATGTGGTACATATAGCTTATAAACTAACAACGAACTTTGCCTTCGATGATCAAAAGGTTTTCAATTTTATTATTCTTAAAGAGTAATGAAAATTATGTAGAAACAATATAGGCAACTCCTAGCAACGATCAAAGGACTTGTCATGCATCATAATCATTCGTTTTATGCATTATTTGTTGTGACTCAAACCTAGAATCTATGGCTTTCCAGTACACATGCAACTCACTTCTGTCACTTGACATCTTGCAACCAAACTCGTGCACACTTGTAATCAAAGAAACATAGTAGAGTCGTAAGAGCAAGTCCAATGCTAAGAGCACCCACAATCGTGTTACCTATGAAAAATCTTTAAAAAAACTGATTTTTGATTTTTTAATTATATATATATTTTTTCAGATTAAAAAAAAAATTTCCAACCAATCGCGCGCCGCCATGTGTCAATGGGGCCCGCAAACAGTGTAAGAAACTCCGAAAAACGAATCCTTAGCTAGGGATTTTAAGGAATTATATTGACACGGTTTTATAGGTTTCGAGGGCCCCACATATTATTTTAGTGTTTTTAGGCTAAGGATTCCCCTCTAAAGATTGCCATTGGAGATACTCTAAAGGTTTCGGAGTCCCTAGCGTCATTTACGAACAAAAAATATTAAAAAATAGGTGGATCCCACGTAATGCTAAGAAACGGATCATTCAATCTCTTAATTAAAGATCGTTTTTGGGAGTTTTTTACACTGTTTGCGGGCTCCACTGACACGCGACAGTCTGCGATTGGTCAGTTTTTTTTATTTATTTTTTTAAATTCTGGAAAAACAAATAAAATTAAAATATTGTTGAGGATTTCAATGGTGTGGTAACACCGATGCTCTAAAGGTTGATTTTGATTTTTCAAAGATTGATATATAGAATTAAGCAGAAAGAGATAAAAGCATATTGGACCCAACACATGTCATAGTTTTATGAATTAATTGGGTGCATTATAATCTGGTTAATTTTACTTTTTACACGTCACGTTAAATTTATTTAGTTTTATATAATAAAAAAATTTATTTTGAACCTTTTTCATATATTTTTTGAGGTCTTTTTATATGTAAAAACAGAATCATGGGTCATTGAGCCAATACACATATGCCTACGAGACGAAGGTCTTTAGCCTATTTAAGCTCTGATGTGAAACCCCACATCTGATCTTGATATCACAAGCCAATCCACTAATCACAAAGTACAAGTCAATAAGATTATGTACAATGATACAAGTTTTCCACGCCCTATTTTACATTCTACATCATCTTTTTCTCTTCCATTTAACAATTTAACACCTACTAAATTTTTATATTTTACAATGCTTTTGTGTAACAAAATTCAACACCTTATTCCATCAATTTTTATATTAATATAAAAAATGTAATTAATTTAAATAAAATCCATTCAAATATGTAGTCTGTCTATTTCTCCATATGATTGCTTCCAACGAATATATAGTCCGATTAGATATATAGTCGGCCTATTTTTCGATAACTCTAACAGATATATATAGTTCGACTAGATATATAGTCGGCCTATTTCTCAATACAAAGAAAATGACAAACTAGATACTGACGTAATGATAGAAAATTATAGTAGAAATAGAAAATTTATTTCCAAATAAAAATAAAAAATATGGATAATCAATAAAAAATTTTTTTTTAATTTTTAATATTTATTAAACAAGTTTTACATAAACTTAAAATACATTACAATGCATTAATAAACACACAACACAACTAAATAAAGATTAAAAGTACAATGATAGAAAATTATACTAGAAATATAGTTTTTTGTATCCAAATTAAATGAACCAAATCTCTATTTATAAAGTAAAAAAATTACGAACTTTGATATAAAAAATTAAAATAATAAATTTATTTTGTTATAAATAACTGTGATTGAATAAATGGGATAAAAAAAACTTAAAATCTCATGAACCAATCCACCAAGGATTAAATACCCTTAATGTATTGCGTTCCTTTGTTTCAACTGCTGACAAAAAAAAATCAACGGTCTCATCATGGATGGTCTAAGAAGAATAAACCAACAACAAAAACTATCATAGATCTCTCTCCATGAAAGAAGTTTTCTTAGAATCGCCTTTAGGTCATAACAAATAGTTTCCTTGCATCATATCTAGTAACCAGATGCAATAACAGTCTCGACTATCTCCAGTGTTTGCATCACGGATTGTCAAAAACGAGTATTTTACCTAGTTTGACAGTCAACGAGCATCAAACTTTTTTTGTTCGGTAGATTCGATATATAATCAAATAAACATATTATGCGGAGCAACGCCACTTAGTAGAGTCCAACTCTGGTGAAAACGAACGCGTAGATAAATGTTTAACCACTTGAGTAAACACTCTTTCTTCCGTTCATCTGCATTATAGTTGTAATTGTTATACATGTTTATATTTTATAAAATTTACAATGGAAAGTCATTAAAAACAAATATCATAAAATTGATTTATTTTAAAAGGATAATGATACATATCGGCTGAGTGTTCAACTCACTTTTTTCGGGGTCGAGGGTTCGTATCCCGACACTCGCGATATGCGAGTTAATCCCGTGTGCGCGGTTTATGGGCTACCAGATCGGTCTATTGTGATCTGGACTTCTCGCTTGTAAGGAATAAATTCCCGGTAATAGGGTAGGGCCACCGGCCGGTCCGTTGTGGTCCGGTTGGCTGACAAAAAAAAACCTAGTTTAATTAAGTATCAAATGGGAAGCGTTTCTGATCGGAAAAATTCTCTCACGGAGGCGGCGAGAGAGCCAAAAACGGTGTCGTCTGACGATGAGGAGACACACTCGATGCCACATGAATTCCGACAGCAGCGAGAACGATTCCGATTCCGATGTCGACACGGCGATGCGCTGCATCTCTTGTCGGGAAGAGTATCTCCCTCGCGATGCTGGCACCTGCAAGGAGTGTTATGTCGAAGCCGGCGAGACCGAGGAAGAGCTCAAGCGTGAAATCGACGATCTCAAGGCCAAAGTCGCTTTCCTTCGCCTCTCGTCTTCTTCTTCCTCTCTAGATCATGGCAGCTCAAGGTCCTTCACTGATGTTGTTCTCATCGCCTCCGAGGACCCTTCGGCGGCTCCTCCTATTCCCGCTCATAAAGCCGTTCTGGTTCGTTCTCTCTTCTTCTGCTTGCTTCTAGGTTGCAACCATACAATGTGAAACCCTAAATCCACTCTAAAGGAATTGAATTTCTCAGTATCTGAAGAAAAGATTGATACTTTGGGTTTCTTAGGGAACTTTTAGTAAAGTAGAATCAAAGCTTTGCTTAGGTAGTTGTAGGATACCTAATGCTTTAGAAAATTGGAATAGTTTATTAGTCATTTGAAGTTTCAGGAATTGAATAAGCGAAAGTCATTTCAAGTTTTGATATGAATCGATTTGGTTCTGCTGAAAATGAATTTTCAGGATGAATTACAAGTTGCAATCATATGTATGGTACTGTGTTCAGAGCTTAGAATGATGATCTTCTTGATTGTTTCTATGTCTTCCACGTTTCGTTCTCATTTTCCTGATCGGTTTCATGTACTTGTTTCATTACTTATCTTCTTGATTGGTTCTATGTCATGCACATTCCATTTATATCCGTGTACTAAAACATGATGTAAAACTAGTTTATTGGCCTATGTGTTCCTTTTCGCTTGGATTGTTCCATGTCACATTTATATGTATCATGTATGATGAGACCGGTGTAAAACGGCCTTTCTTTCACTCTCTAATCTCTTTTCTAGATTCTGTTTCTAAAAAGACACAATGTGAATTGCTGCCAGGTGAGTCGATCCCCAGTCTTCAAAGCAATGCTTGAGAATGAGATGGCAGAGAGCCGTAGTGGCACTATCAAGATCAGCGAAGTATCTTATGACGCTCTTCGGACCTTTGTTTATTACCTTTACACAGCTGAAGCATGTCTTGATGAGCAACTGGCATGTGATCTTTTGGTCATGTCGGAGAAATACCAAGTGAAACATCTCAAGGGTTACTGCGAGAGGTTTCTGGTAACCAAACTCAATCCGGACAACTCCCTCATGAGCTACGCCTTTGCCCACCAGCACAACGCGAAGCAAGTGCTTGATGCCGCATTGTCGCAGATCACAGAAAATATGGACAAAGTTACTAAAAGAGAGGAATACATGGAGCTGGTGGAAAAGGATCCTCGACTTATTGTCGAAATCTATGAAGCCTACCTCTCAAAACAGGTTAACACGGCAGCCGGGGGAGCTAGCACAAGCAAAACTAGTTGAAACAATAGTCTTTAGTATCGTCTGAAAGAGGTAAGTTGCGGTTTTCGCTTCTTTTCTCCTTTAGTACAAAGTATCTTTCATTTATTTTCCATGATGTTGTTGAGGAAGTTGCTTAGTGTGTTTTTGTTATCTTTGACTCATTGCTTATATGAAAATTAGAGTAAGGTTGTGTCATTGTCTACTTCTTTTCTAACATAAAGTAAAATCCTAACCATTTCAAAGTGAAATTTGGAATGAAAGAAACCATGGTAGAGATATTTTCAAATGAAAGAAAAGTAAGCAAAACATATGAAAATATTTGAGCTCATCATCAAATCAAAGGTAAAGGGGAAACATCCAAAACTCAATCTTCCAAACTTGAAACCCTAAACCTCTAACCCTTTTGTTTATAGCCCTTCTCTCCACAGGCTTCATAAAGCTCAAAGCTTATCTTGGTCCGAAGGGCTGGTTTTTTCAAACACGAACCATCAATCTTGTGTTGCCCGCCTTCTGTTGGCACCTCTGGTTCGGACCCAACGGTTCCTCAGGAGCATGTTGCGTATTCCACGGCTTGAGATGGCAGCCACCGCACCACGTGGCTGAAGACGGCTCATGTCAAATGCGCCAAGCGATCCCAGATTGAAGAACCTGCCGTCCAAAGAATCATCCGAGTCAAGGTCATCATCATCTTCATCGTCGTCATCATAAGCACCGTTGTATGGCTCGATCACATAATCTCCAAATACCATAGCTCCAGGTGTTGACGACATGACCGTGCTAATTACATCACTCCTCTCCCTCTCAACCTCGAGCTTCTTCCATTTCTCCTCAAGCACAGGGTCTATGGCTCTTGGCTTTGCTCTCGGGTGAACCGCCTTAACGTGCTTCCTGAGCTGTCTATAGCTTCCGGAAAATGAACAGTTATCGTTCATGCATGCCCTTTTCTTAGAATTCAGATATTTTCGTTCATGTTTCACAACAGTCCAACCTTTTACTTGCCCCCTACAAAGAGGGCACAATAACTCTGCCGGTTTGCCACTTTTCTCATCCTTTGCATACGCCTTTTTGTATTGTTCTAGACAATTTGAGAAACGGCTGCCTGTGGCACACATGTAAGGACGGCATCCTTTGTGATAAGATGAGCAAAGGAGGACGACCGAGTTGTGAGGGATCTCAAGACAAACAGGGCATGTCACACCCTTCCAAACTTTTCTTTTCAGAGCCTTCCCATGCTTCTTCTCTTGGTTTCCTTTGTTAATAACCTTTTCAATTTTGTTAAGAGCCACCGGGGTTCTTGGAGACCGATAATGGACGCCATCTGCATTAACTCTCCCCATATGCTTGTCAAATCTACAACATAAACAATTATCATATATACTAAGAAACAGAACTCAGCCCAAGCAATCAACCAGTATTTACAAAACCGAAACTGACAAACAACCAACTACAGAGTTTTATGCTTTTGAAATGATTCTTGGAAACTGGTGGATTCATAATGCATCATGAGGAAACATCAAATTTCTCACATTCTGGCCTACCAAAGTCCATAATACAAGGGCAGAACGCTACCTACGAGTTTCCTATCTTTCATCATGACCCAAGAACTAGCTTCTGTAAAGTTATTAAAACCTCAGACCGTAATGACAATACCACAACAAGCAGAAACTAATGCTAGACAAAACCGCAAGTGTGCCATGTTTAAAGAAGGGCAATAATGGACCTTTCTCCATGCAGATGGGATAAGCCCAGCTGCCCAAGAAAACACATCTGGCACCCAAAACGACGAACACGGTTCTGAATGATTCTATTGTAAGCGAAGCATTCTTACCTTGCCCTATAAACCATTCTACCCAAACCCACCCCATCTTAATGCGATGATATGGCCCAGCAGCTCTATCGACGGAGAGAACCCACAACTTTAGAGGTTCACGCCGACAGCATTGGCTCAAACTCAACAGACTTTTCCTGCCCAGGAACTTCAAACATAATAAGACATGGATATAAACAGATATATGAAACAGAAATGTTGTGTTACAACATGCGGAAGTATAAAAGAGAACCACAAACTACTCCTTCTTGGAAGCTAAACAAAGACGCTACTCGAGCTAAGAAACACGATGGCATCATAAACAGTGATCATTCTTTCACTGCTGAAAACTTTATGCTTTTAGCTAACCCAAATTTCTCTCTTAGACACTAAATTTGAACTTCGAGATCGATAAACATTTTTTCAATTTCAACAACAATGCAACTAGCGAAGTAACTCAAACTCAACAAAAGTACAATAAACCCAATTACTAAACAGAGTAAGTTCTACACAATTTTGATAAGACGATAACAAATCTATAAATTTGAATACAAGAACGATGAAACCAAGGGGAAAGCAAAGAAGGTCCAGATCTTATAATTTCTTCTAGAATTTACTTTATCCAAAAGCAAAACCTACAGCATCGGTCTTCAAGAAGTATAACACTAAACAAGATTAAGCTGAAAACCCTAGAACCCAAATCGTGATAACAGAAGATCCCAAAAGAAAGATCGAGACTTTCTAACGGATTGCAAATGATACTAGAAATCGAGCGTACCCAGAGAGCCGGAAGCTACAGAACCCGGCGGACGAGGAGTGGTTTGATTACGGAGATAACGGAGGAGACGCCCTACGCGGCGGTCTCAGCGGTGGCGATTGGTGTGGAACTTGACGCCGAGAGATCGCAGTTGTTTATAAGGTTTAATTTTTCGGTATTTGGAAAGTTAGGCCCATTTCTAAACGTTTAAGGCCCATTGGGCTAAAGTTTGGGTCTCATTGATAGTTTAGTTTGTGTTATATGTTGTTTAGATATGTTTTTTATAGTATGTTAAAAAAACAGTTCCAAGTTTTTTTTTAATGTGATTTCATGGCCCGTTCGTTTCTTCATTCAGCAAGTTCATCCAGATGATCCATTCAGATAATTCATCTTAACGAATTATATGATGTTCGTTTTCATTTTTGTCCGCTCATTTGGATGATTCATCTGGATGCTCTGTTCGTTTGCTCATCCAGATGGATCATCTGAACGATTGTAATAATAAAAAGACTAAAATACTTTTGTTTTAATATAACCATAAAAGACTAAAATACTCTTGTTTTTTTTTAGTTTTGGCGGGAATCACGATATTGCGGTTTATAAGGAAAAAAATGTAATTTTGCGGTTTTGGCGGGAAAATTCGATTTTACAGTTTTAGCGGGAGAATGTGATTTTGCGGTTTAGACGGAAAAATACGATTTTACGGTTTTTGCAGGAAAATGTGATTTTGCAGTTTTGGCGGGAAAAATTGATTTTGCGGTTTAGACGTGAAAAATGTGATTTTGCGGTTTTCACCGAAATATATGATTTTCCGATTTTGGCGGGAAAACATGATTTTGCGATTTTGGCGGAAAATGTGATTTTGCGGTTTAGGCGGGAAAAGATGATTTTACGGTTTTGGCGAAAAAACGTGATTTTACGGTTTAGACGAGAAAACGTGATTTTGCTGTTTACACGGGAAAACATGATTTTACGGTATTGGCTGGAAAACGTGATTTTACGGTTTTGGCGGGAAAATGTGATTTTGCGGTTTTTGGCGGAAAAATGTGATTTTGCGGTTTTGGCGAGAAAATGTGATTTTGCGGTTTTGACGTGAAAATGTGATTTTTCGGTTTTCACCGAAATATATGATTTTACGATTTTGGTGGGAAAACGTGATTTTGCGATTTTGGCGGAAAAATGTGATTTTGCGGTTTTTGGCGGGAAAATACGATTTTACGGTTTGGCGAGAAAACGTAATTTTATGGTTTAGACGGGAAAACGTGATTTTGCTGTTTAGACGGGAAAATGTGATTTTACGGTTTTGGCGGGAAAATGTGATTTTGCGGTTATTGGCGGAAAAATGTGATTTTGCGGTTTTTGACGGAAAAATATGATTTTGCGGTTTTTGGCGGAAAAATGTGATTTTGCGGTTTTAGCGGGAAAAATTACTTTTGCGGTTTTGACGGCAAAACGTACTAATACGGTTTTGGCGGGAAAACGTGATTTTACGGTTTTGACGTGATTTTGCGGTTTTGCCGGAAAAATGTGATTAAGCGGTTTAGGCGGAAAAATGTGATTTTGCGATTTTGGCGGGAAAATGTGATTTTGCGATTTTGACGGGAAAATGTGATTTTCCGGTTTTAGCGGAAAATACGATTTTACGGTTTTGGCGGAAAAATGTGATTTTGTCGTTTTGGCAGAAAAATGCGATTTTTTTATTTTGGCGAGAAAATGTGATCTTGCTGTTTTGGCGGCAAAATGTGATTTTGCGGTTTTGGTGAAAAAATGCGATTTTACGATTTTGGCGAGAATGTGATTTTGCGGTTTTTACGGAAAAATATGATTTTGTGTTTTTGGTTGAAAAATGTAACTTTGGGTATGTGATTTAAGGTTTGGCTCTAATTTTTCATTTTGCTTGGGGGTATTTTAGTCTTTTTATGGTTTTGGATGGATATCTCCATTCAAATGATCTGATTAAGATCATCCATATTTTTTGAAAATTTGTGTGTATTTTACGAAGTCATTCAGATGATCCATCTGGATGATCCATTTGGATGATGTTTAATTATGCACTAAACGAACATCATCCAGATGGATCACCCAGATGGATCATCTGAATGAGGACACGAACAAGCCCTAAGTAAACTTCACTATAAATAGAAAAGCGTTGTTTTTTTTTTCATCTATATTTTTTATTTATATTACAGAACGAATACAAAGTTCAAAGCCGACAAAGGATATAACTTTTCTGGAGCCAAAAGCCGACGATGTATACAAACTTCTCGGAGCCATACATCTGATCAAACATACCCCTAACACTTAAAACACCTAATAAAAGGATGCTAAAAGGAAGATTAAGAACTAATCTGATCAATAGTGTAAAGAACTTTAAAACGAGTGAAGCGAACCGAGAACGGAAGTAGAATTGAACACGATGCAAATCTGGCCGAACTTATTGGAGTTGAAAGATAAGGATCATTATATTGTTCCTCGATGGAACCACGAGCACGCCGCGACCATTATAATGCTTCAAATTGAAGAAGCCACAAGTGCACGATTATTTCCAACTCGAGCAGACGAAGAAGATGATGTTTTGCCATTCGACTACTCTGTGGCCAGATGCAGAGAGTCGAAGCTCCAGTCCCTTATAAAGACAACCGGAAGAAAACCATAGTAAGATCTATTAAGGGCCAACACACACTCCACAAACCCGACACTACACCCACACAAATCCTGAAAGGAACTAACCAAAGACAAGCATAAAGTCTAACGGCGATAACCCCAACCCGCTGGCTCAAACCGAAGACCGCTCATCACAAAACACCTACAGATCGCCATAGCAACCTTAAGCCTCCGACAACAGAAAACAAACAAGGAAACCAAAAAGATACGACCTAACAACAAGATGAAAAAGAGTAACAAAGAGAAGAGGAGAGACGCTTATAAAAGGAAAACCGGCTTCCAGGGAAGCACCATCGCCTCACAACCCAACTCCAAAAGTCACCCGATCGAAATCTGTGTGGCTCGATCTTTCGCAAAAGTCGATCTCCTTCTTCCACCCTCTCAGCCACGCCCTCGTTTCGACTCCACACTGCAATCACCACGTGATTCCAGCCAAGCTCGCGCCGAAAGGACCGTATCGCCGATGGAGCCAAATCGAGCATCAACGCTTGTTTCAGAGCCAAAAAACATATCGGGGAATTCGAAACAATGCAAAAGAAGGAGGAAACCAAAAGAACTACACAACCGAAGGGAAAAAACGGCGTCAGATTAGGCTTCGACGACCGTAAATCGCTAAACCTAGATCGTCGTCGACAGAGAGTAAAGTTCATAGAAAAGCGTTGTTTATATCAATTATTTGGGTCAATAATTTAAAAAAGAGTTTGAATATTGGTCAATAGACTTCAAGACAAAGGAAAAGTGGAGAAATTTCATCTTTTCTCTTTCTCGATCTCTTCCAACTGCTCTTTTTTTGTGTTTGTCGTTGAAGTTTAAGTTTGATTATTGGCGGTTACTTTCAAATTCCCAGAAAATCTTCTCTTTTCTTTCGTTAGCAAGAGATTGTGTCTGTGTTTTATCTTCTGCTTTGGTTATGGATCCAGAGATAGAGAAAGCTTTAAGAGCCATGTCTTTGGCAGAGGAAGAAGAACTGTTTACTCTACCAGATCTTCCTGAATATTACTCCTATGAACGCAACGCTCTGAGTGTAATTGGGAGAACCCTTAATGCTCCTTTTCAACCGATTGAAGATCTCATCTTTGATTTGGCTCGAAAGTTCCGGGTCTCTGATTGAGTGCGGGGAGTGGTATTGAGCAAAGACCGATTCCAGTTTATCTTCAAGTACAAAGAGGACATGGAGGAAGTGCTTAAAAAAGAAGCTTGGTCTTTTAACGACTGGTCGGTAGTGATGGACCGTTGGTATGAAACTGAACCTGAAAACTATCTCCAATTCCTCCCTGTTTGGGTCCAAATACGCAACATCCCGGTCAATAATTATACCAAAGAGGCGATCATGGCATTTGGGGAGTTTGCTGGTCAAGTAACTGAGGTTGCTTTTGATCCTACGAGTCTTCAACGGAAAGAATATGTGCGGGTTCGTGTTTTGTTTGATATTTCAAAGCCTGTCAGACGCTCTAAGGTCCTTACTATGCGTAATGGGGATACGGTTAAGCTGTTGTTTAACTTTGAGAGGGTGCAAAAGAGGTGATATATTTGTCAGAGGCTTACACATGATAAAGCTAACTGCCCAATGCTGCTCCAGTTCCGGCCACAGGCTACGGTCCAATCTGAAATGGAGTGTGCATGGGAGAGAGCTGAGACAATTTTGTCCTCTGGTGATCCTTTATTGGGAGACTTGACTGAAGCGCAGGTGGGTAAAGATCTGCTTACGGGAAGGCCTAAGATCGCCCCTCAAGTCCTTCAAGAAATGAGGCAATATCTGATGACTGATAATGAGGCGGAGCGCATAGCTCGTGTTCTGAGGATTCATAGCTTTGTTGCGGAAGCGAAAAAGGATCCGATTGCTCGAAAATCTTTGTTGAGCCTCGAGCCTGTTCCCGTTGTTCATTCAGATATTGATAAAGGAAAAGGAATTGTTTTTAACTTTGAAACCAAAGAGCGTATATTGTCTTCTTCTCCAGTGAGTGACAAGTTGTTGGGTTCGACTATAAGGGCTGGTGCGGCGAGAGCTCAGGATTCTTCTCCTCTGCCTTTGGTAACAGAAGCTTTGGAGGAGAGCTATCGTTTTCAGAAGGGTTCTACGGGTCACAGAGATGTTTCTTTTGAAGCAAGCTCTTCCGGGACTTCTTCTTCCTTGAAGAAAAGTCGCAACAGACCTTCCAAAGGCCGTAGATTGGCACTGGCGGCGAGGTCTACTAATCTGAAAGCTAACAAGTCTGTGAAGGTAACATACAAGAGAAAGGCATCGAAAGCTACGGGCACTCCATCCAAGCTGGCTAAGCTGAAGGAGAATGAGGCTGTTTCGGGTGAGGAACGGCCGAGCCAAATATGAGAATTTTGAGCTGGAGCTGTCAGGGCCTTGGTTTGGAACTGACAGTTAACCGTCTTCGGGAGCTTCGTCGAGAGTTCTTCCCAGAGATTTTGTTTTTAATGGAGACCAAAAGTAAGCGTAATATTTTGTTGGATTTGCAAGTTTGGTTAGGTTATGATCGTGTCTTCACAGTTGATCCTGTTGGCCTTAGTGGTGGGTTAGCGGTCTTCTGGAAAAGTAGTGTACAGTTGAATTTTCAGTTTGTAAATAAAAATCTTTTGGATATCGGTGTACAGTTTGGAAGTTATGATTTCTTTCTCTCGTGTGTCTATGGTGAACCCGATTCGTCTCTTTGCCATGTTGTGTGGGAACGTTCAATTCGTATTGGGCTGGCTCTTATGTTGGTGTATGATTGGCGATTTCAACGAACTACTACATAATGATGAAAAAATTGGAGGTCCTCTTCGTAACGCAGCTTCCTTTGTGCCTTTTCGGAGATGTTGAAAGTTTGTGGTATGAGTGAACCTCCTAGTTTGGGTAATGGATTTACGTGGGCGGGGATGCGTCACAAATAATGGATTCAAAGTAAATTGGACAGAGCCTTTGGAAATCAGAATTGGTTTACTGTGTTTCCTAAATCGCATCAGTCTTTCTTAGATCGCGCCAGTTCGGATCATCGGCCGGTTTTGTTGAGGTTACTGGAGGAAAAGAATGATTTTCGTGGTCTCTTTCGGTTTGATCAGAGATTGATAGAAAAAGATGGGGTTTGTGAAGTTATAACTAAGGCGTGGGAGAATATCACCTGTCTTTCGGCAAGGTCTGTTATGTCTCGTATTAGAGATTATCGAAAGAGTCTTAGTAAATGGAAAAAGCAAAACTTAAGCAATTCGTTTGATCGAATACAGCAGCTGAAGGCAATGCTAGAGGTTGAATCTTCTTCTTCTTCTCCTTGTTTTGGTCACATGAAAGCTCTCAAACAAGAATTGGTGCTTGCTTATCGGGAAGAAGAACAATATTGGAAGAGCAGGAGCCGTGAGAATTGGTTAAAAGCTGGAGACCGTAACACTAAATATTTTCATTCTTCAGTCAAGAGTGATCGTGCTCGTAAATGGATTCCGAAGCTAATTGATGATTCAGGTATTCCCCATCGATCTGAGGAGGCTAAAGGAGGAGTTGCCTCTGAATATTTCTAGAAACTGTTTCGCTCATCATCGACTTTAGTATCTCCGACCATGTTCTCAGGTTTTCAGAAACGAGTTTCTCCCGAGATGAATTCCTCTTTAATACGTGAAGTTTCCAGGGAAGAAGTACAACAAGTGGTTTTTTCTATTAACCCGTCGAGTGCTCCCGGTTACGATGGGATGAGTGGTTGGTTTTTCCAAAAGTACTAGGATATTGTTGGGGCAAAGGTTACGGATGAGGTACTGGATTTCTTTGCTACTGGTTCCTTTCCATCAGACTGGAATCATACTCTGATTTGTCTCATACCGAAGAAGGAAGTCTCGGTTATCATGTCTGATATGCGACCTATTAGTTTGTGCTCTGTGCTGTATAAAATCATATCCTGAATACTGGTTACGCGGTTGAAACCTTTCATGGAGGACTTGATTTCTCTGACACAGTCTGCGTTTGTGGCAAAGCGATTGATTTCCGACAATATTCTCGTCGCTCACGAGCTTGTCCACCGCTTGCGAACTCACCCGACAATCTCCTACTCTTTCTTAGCGGTTAAAACTGACATGTCGAAGGCGTACGACCGCGTTGAATGGAGTTATCTTCAACATCTATTTGAAGCGCCTGGTTTTCATGAGAGATGGATCAATTGGGTTCTGTTCGCGGTTAAATCGGTGAGTTATGTTGTGCTTATTAATGGTCAGCGACATGGTGACGTTGTTCCGGAGCGTGGTCTCCGTCAAGGAGATCCTTTGTCTCCATTGCTATTTGTGCTTTGTGCTGAGGGTTTAATTTATTTGCTCTCAAGAGCTGAAAAGGATGGTCGGTTGGAAGGGATAAGGTTCTCAGACAATGGCCCAATGGTTCATCACTTGCTTTTCGTCGACGATAGTTTGTTTGTATGTAAAGCTAATACATGACAATGTGAGGTTCTTAAATCTATCTTACACCAGTACTTTTTGGCATCAGGTCAGGTCATTAATGCATCTAAATCCTCCATTACTTTTGGATCAAAGATAGAAGAATCTCTAAAGATGCAGATCAAGTAGTGTTTTGATATTTAAAATGAAGGTGGGGCTGGAACGTACTTGGGGTTACCAGAGTGTTTTAGTGGTTCCAAGGTTGATATGTTGAATTATATTCGTGAGAGACTCCAGAACAGATTAAATGGGTGGAAGTCAAGGTTCTTTTCGCAAAGTGGAAAAGAAGTGCTCATCAAATCCGTCGCTTTGGCTATGCCTATTTATGCTATGTCCATATTCAAGCTTCCCAAGATAACAATTTCGAACCTTACCAATGCTCTTTCTACTTTCTGGTGGAGTAATGCTAAGGATACAAAAGGGATGCATTGGCTTAGTTAGGACAAGTTGTGTCTCTCTAAAAAGAACGGAGGTTTAGGGTTTAGGGACATCGAATCTTTTAACCAAGCTCTCCTAGCTAAGCAAGGGTGGCGTCTCTTGTCGGCTCCTGATAGTTTTTGTGCCTCTGTTTTGAGGAGCCGTTATTTTGTTGAGGGTACTTTCATGTCCGCATCTCTAGGTACACGCCCATCTTTTGGTTGGCGAAGTTTATTACATGGTCGAGAACTATTATCGAGAGGTCTTAGGAAGATGATAGGAAATGGCAGCTCTACGAGAGTTTGGTATGATCATTGGATTTTGGATGGTAATATGAGGAGGCCTCTCATCAGGAACAGACAAATAGAGGTGAACTTGTTAGTACAAGATCTCATTGATCCAATCTCTTCCTCGTGGAATCAACAGAAATTAGAGGCTCTATTTTTCCATGCATATGTTCAAAGGATTCTTCGTTTAAAGCCTGCACTTAATAGTGATGATTACTGGTGTTGGAGATATAAATGGGATGGTAACTATTCGGTTAAGTCCGGTTATTGGTTGTGTAACCAGATTCGTAATGCTGAACAGATTCAAGAAGTGGAGATACAACCATCACTGAATCCATTGAAAGAGAAAGTATGGAAGCTTTGTACAGCTCCGTAGATTAAAAAATTTCTATGGAAAGTCTTGAGTGGGGCGTTGGGAGTTGCCGATGCTTTGAATCAATGAGGTTTATGTGTGGACTCTATTTGTCAGATATGCGGCTTGGATGGGGAGAGTATCAACCACATTCTCTTTTCCTGTACCAAGGCAAGACAAACTTGGGCAATGGTCAACTTCCCTTCTCGAGAGAATGGGTTCAGTCCTTTGTCCATCTTTGTTAACATCAGCTACCTTTTGAACCTCTACAATTCTATTTATCTTTCAAAAGAAAATAGACAGATATTTCATTGGGTTTTGTGGAAAAACCGAAACAAGTTGGTCTTCGAGGGGAAACAATTTGATGTAATGGAAAGTGTCCAGAAGATTTATAGTGATGTTGAGGAATGGTTTGATGCTCAACGATTGGACACTGATCAGAATCGAGCACAGTCGAATGTCTTTCATCCGCGGGCAAAGACTTGGACTCCGCCTCCCTCTCGATGGTTGAAGTGTAACATCAGACTCACGTGGTCAAAGCAGAAGAATCTTGGTGGAGCAGCTTGGATTTTGCGGGATGCTAGTGGTAATGTTGTCTCTCATAGTCGTCGTGCTTTTGCTCATATTGACTCTCTGATCAAAGCTCAACGTAAGGGATTTCTTTGGGCTATTGAAAGTTTGGGAAGTCACAGAGTATCGCGTGTCATTTTTGCGTGTGAAACTTCTGACCTTGTCGTAGCAGTAATGAAACCATCGGACTGCCATGCTTTCAAGGGATATGGAGCTGAATTGCATAAAGCTTTAACCAGAATTCCTGAGTGGTCTTGTGTTTCCGAGACAATCGGATCGAATAGAAGTGCTTTTCTTGTGGCTCGTAGTGTAACTATGGAAGATCGCCGGCAATCTTATGTTGCTACGGGGGCTCCTAGTTGGCTTGTGCAAATTCTTGAAGCAGAGAGATCGAAGGAGTAATAGGTCCTGCTAGATTTTCGGCTCTGCAATCAGATCTTGAGCCTTTGACTCTTTTGTTTGTATGTCGTTATGCTCTGTTTAATCTGGTTCTTCTCTGTTTTTATGTGTTTCCTGTTTTCCTCTGTTTTATTTGTTTCATGTTCCTCTGTTGTTTGTTTGCAAGACTGGTTTTAAGGTTTTAATATATCTCCTCAGGTGTTAAAAAAAAGACTTCAAGGAAAGTGGCTTTGACCAAAAATTTAGAAAATACACTAACAAGTAACACCTATAAATTTTTTGTTTATTATTTTTGTTCATAGATTAACTTGGTAATTTTATCCAAGTTATTATTATTATTTTGTTATAATAATAAAGAAAAATGAAGGCTATATTGAAAGCGATTTTGGTCGGCCGTGAAGTGGATCTGCACAGTTACACCCACGTCCTGACATACATCCCCACGAAATCTCCATTGAGGCGTCGTGAAGAAGCAGTTTTCAAAGATACAAAGTCATTGTACTCTTATAAATGTCTCCAATGCTTGTACCAATTTCTTCATAATCTCGCAAAAAACGCAGACTCAAATCTTTTGATTTCCTCTTTTTCTCTTCGAATCACCATGGCAGACAACATACGACGTGGAATCCACGACCTAAATCTGGGATTGGGTGATGAACCAGTGGCCTTACCGGTTGAAGTAGTCAATCAGGCGGTGGCCCAAAAAAATTCATCATTGTGGGTCGTCCGGTCATGCCCAGGTATCAAAACCTGCGTGCGATTATTGCGACGCTTCCTTGAATCTGGGGTCAGGAAGGTATTGTTTGTGGGCGCACCATTGACGGTCACCGATTTCAGTTCATATTCCCATCGGAAGAGGCGCTGGAGATGGTTCTCAGAAGAGGACCTTGGGCCTTCTCGGACAGGATGCTCATTTTGCAACGGTGGACTCCCCTTCTCAACTTGGAAATGATGAATCTGATTCCATTTTGGATTCAAATTAGAGGAATACCTCTGCAATACATGAACAGAGAAATTGTAGCACACATAAGGAAGAGCATTGGGTATGCTTATGGAAGTGGATTTCAATGCTGAGGCAATGTTTGTTTGTTATGTGAGAGTCAGGATCAATTGGGATGTGAACCAACCTCTCAGGTTTCAAAGAATCTTCCAGTTTTCTGCAGGGGTCAATACAGTTATAAGCTTCAGGTATGAAAGGCTTCGTGGGTTTTGTGAGGTATGTGGTATGCTCACCCACAACTCTGGTGCATGTGTGCTACAAAATGGAGGCGACGAACCTCCCTCAGATGGTGAGGATGGTAACAATGATGATAATGCCATGCCTGATCAAAATCTTCCTAATCAGGGGGTTCATATCCAGGAACTTGATGAGGAAGATCAACCCCCTGCGGGTCAAGACTTGAATGAACAGGGTAATGATAACCCAATGGACCAACCTGAGGAGGTGTCTATTCGACATTTATATGCGCATGAAAGGAACCTCAGTGAGAGCTTTGGTCCACAACTAGGTCATGTTGATGTAATGAATGCGGCACAAAGTAATGAGTTGCGTCCAGAAGAACAGAGGTTTAAGCAGGAGGTGGACTATGAAAGTCTCATGGGATTATATGCTAATTACACTGAAACTGATGGTGATGAAGACAGAGCAAAACGTAAGCGCAAGTTTGTGGAAAATCTCATTGAAAGTGATTTTTGCAAAGTAAGGAATCGGGGCAGAGATGCAGCAAGTAGTTCCGGTTCAAACAACATCAATCCAGTGAGTGGCGAGGTGGGCCCGAAACCACCAGGTTACCCATGAATACAACAGTTTGGAACTGTCAGGGTCTAGGCATAGACTCGACAGTTCGACGCCTAAAGGAGGTATGTAGAAGATATCTCTCGGACTTGGTATGCCTACTAGAGACTAAACAAAAAGATGAGTATGTTAGAGGCCTCAGTTATGAAATGGGTTTTGACAAACTTGTAACAGTCCCACCGCGAGGTATAAGCGGTGGGATTGCGCTTATGTGGAAGAAGTCGATTTCAGTTTCTATTGTATCTCAATCTGCAAATCTTGTTGACTGTTATGTTCAAGTTAATGGAAGTTCTTTTTGTTACTCTCTGATCTATGGTTTCCCAGAAGTTAGAGATAGACACTATCTTTGGGAACAATTGCAAAGAATCGCCATCATCAGACAAGCTCCTTGGCTTGTGATGGGTGATTTTAATGAGATTAAAAGTAACTTTGAGAAAAGGGGTGGTCCAAGATGATCTGAATCTACTTTTGTTGATTTCAACAGAATGCTTTCCGTGTGTGATTTTCGTGATATCAAGTCCTCTGGCAATCGATTTTTGTGGACAGGGAAGCGTCATTCACATGAGGTATGGTGCTGTCTAGATAAAGCGATGGCTAATCCTGAATGGATGACTCTGTATCCTTCAGCAGAAGTAGCTTTTCTAGAGTTTGAAGCATCTGACCATCGCCCACTGGTTTTAACTCCATCAAAAGAAGCTCGGTGCCACAGGAAGCAATTACAATATGATCGTAGAATGTTCTCTAAAGAGGGTTTCAAAGACACAGTAATAGAAACCTGGAGATCATCTCATGCTGGGAATTCGACACTGAATGATAGATTAGCTCGATGTCGCAAGAGAATATCCATCTGGAAAAGGACTAATCGTACTCACGCAGCTGAAAGAATTGGTGTTTTAAAGTATAAACTTGACAAGGCACTAACAGAGGGTAATCTTACTACAAAGGAGATACAGGATATTCGATATGAGCTCAACAATGCATACTTGGATGAAGAACACTACTAGAAACAGAGGAGTCGTGTTGCTTGGTTAAAACATGGTGACCGCAACACACACTATTTCTATAATGCAACAAAGACCAGAGTGGCTAGGAATCGGATACTTGTTGTGACTGATGATGAAGGCAATATACATCGAGGTGATGGGAATATAGGCCAGGCTGCACAAGATTACTTTACAAAACTCTTTGCTACTACACGCCAAAGCCACCTGGATTATCAGACAGTCTTTGAAGGCTTTCAGAACCGAGTCACGTTGGAGATGAATAGGGATTTAATGAAAGATGTTACACCGGAGGAAATTAGAGATGTTGTACATGCTATTGGGGCTGATAAAGCTCCCGGACCGGACGGTATAACAGGGGCTTTCTACCATCAGTCTTGGAATGAAATCGAAGCAAAAGTTGTTAAGGAAGTATCAGATTTCTTCTCCAATGGTAACCTTCGATCACCTTTGAATCATACAAATATATGCTTGATTCCCAAAACTGAGGCACCGAATACGATGAGTAATTTTAGGCCGATCTCGCTTTGTAACGTGAGCTACAAAATAGTGTCAAAGATATTGGTACATCGACTAAAAGTTCATCTACCCAATCTGATCACTGAAACTCAGGCTGCGTTTATTCCGGGACGGCAAATAATGGACAATATCATCATTGCTCATGAGCTACTCCACTCACTTAAATCACGGAAAAGATGGGCAAAGTCGGACATGGCTGTGAAAACAGATATTGCTAAGGCCTATGACAAGCTAGAATGGGGTTTCATTGAGGATACGATGACACACATGGGGTTTGATGCTAAGTGGATCTCTTAGATAATGTTATGTATCGAATCAGTCTCCTTTTCTACATTGGTGAATGGTTCTCCTTATGGTAATTTCCGACCGGCTCGGGGTATTCGCCAAGGGGATCCTCTTTCCCCTTACGTTTTTATTTTGTGTGCTGAGGTTCTTAGTCATTTGCTTAATCAAGCAGCTGCTAATGGTAAGTTAGAAGGAATGCGGATTAGCAATACCGGACCAACACTAAACTATCTAATGTTTGCGGATGATGTGGTTTTCTTTTGTCATGCTAATGCAAAGTCCTGTAACACGATCATGGAGATTCTTAAGCAGTATGGCGCAGCCTCGGGCCAGGTAGTAAACCTCAACAAATCGGCTATTACTTTTGGTTCCAAAGTAAAACAAGCAGTTAAAACGCAACTAAGGAGGATCCTTAACATTCATAACGATGGCGGGAATGGGAAGTATTTGGGACTACCGGAACAGATTGGAAGAAAGAAAAAAAGAGATCTTCCAATACATTATAGACAACGTGAAGCGTAGATAGCAGGGATGAACAAACCGATATCTCTCTGAGGTAGGGAAAGAAATTCTCCTAAAAACAATGGCTATGTCTCTTCCTATTTATACGATGAATTGCTTCAAGCTACCGAAGGGCGTGTGTGATGAAATAAATAGTATACTGGCGCAATACTGGTGGAGTAAAGGTTCCAATACCCGATCTCTTCATTGGTTTGCTTGGAACCGGGTTAGTTTACCGAAACGCGAAGGAGGGCTTGGATTTCGTGAGATTGAAAAATTTAACGATGCTCTGCTCGCAAAACAATGTTGGCGAATACTTCAGGACCCCTGCGGTTTACTCTCAAGAGTTTTAAAAGGAAGATACTTTGAAGGTACAAACATCCTGAATGCTACGAGAGGTATGAAGCCTTCCTTTATCTGGCAATCATTACTCCATGGTCGTGATCTGCTAAAACAAGGTATGAGGTTTCTAATTGGTGATGAGAAGAATATCAATCTATGGACTGATCCATGGTTATTGACACATCCGCCAAGGGCTCCACGACGCCTGACTGACTTACAAACAGGCTGGGAAAAGGTTAGTGACCTTATCGAACCGCAAAGCCATACGTGGAATCTGGACAGATTAGAAAGTGTCATGGAAGCTGCGGACATACCAGAAGTTTTGGAAATCAAGATAAGCTCTCTGCCTTCAACTGATCTGTTGGGGTGGCACTATAGGGACGATGGTAGATATACGGTAAAATCAGGCTATTGGCTAGCGACGCATATTGTTGAGGAAGGAAATGGGACTCACCCGCCACCGGGTTTACCTGAGTTTAAAACTGCAGTCTGGCAGCTAAAAACGGCTCCAAAATTAAATCATTTTCTTTGGAGGATTATCACAAATGCTTTACCTGTTGGATCAGTGCTTCGATCACGAGGTATAATAACCAATGACCATTGTCGGAGATGTTGCAAAGAGGCAGAGACAGTGGAACATCTCTTTTTTGATTGTGAATATGTGCAGCCTATTTTGAGAGGAGCTAACCACCCTAACTTGTCGTTGCTTAACACAAGTGGCTCTTTTGATGAGAAGTTCAAAGCCGTTATTGATTCTTGTACAATGAGAGGCCTTGATGATTTATCAAAACAACTTCTTATTTGGATTTTATGGAGATTATGGAAGAGTCGTAATCGTTTGGTATACCAGAAAAAGGCTAGCCACTGGAGAAATGATCTACAACAAGCAAAGAATGATGCTTTGGAATGGGAGACATCGCTACAAACAGAGCATGAGGAATCACACAAGTGTCATCACAAGCCACTCATACATTGGACTCGTCCTGAACCTTGTTTTGTCAAAGTGAATTATGATTGTACTTTCTATATGGGACAGGCATCACGTGCATCTTGGATTATAAGGGACTCACAAGGATGTTTTGTAGAAGCTGGTAGCAGCAGGGGGAACGTGTGTAGTAGCACTTTAGAGGCGGAACTACAAGCTTTGATAATTGCTATGCAACAAGTATGGTGTCGGGGATATCGAAATGTTATTTTTGAAGGTGACCACAAGATTATCCCGAGTCTTATACAAGGAACCGCAATGAATTTCCCAATTCACAATTGGATAAAAGAGGCGAGATTTTGGAGTCATAAATTTTCTCAAGCTTCCTTTGCTTGGTCACCAAGAAACACAAACCATGTAGCAGATTCTCTGGTTAAAGGAAGAAGATTAGAAGATGACATGTTTATTGTATTTACTTACCCTCCTTCTTTCATTGTACCTCAAGGACTACATTTTATCTCAAATATAAGTTTCAGATGTTAAAAAAAAAATTTAGATAATACTTTTATTTTTTAAAAATTTCAAATTTATTTAATAGAGAATCAATGTTTAACGCGCCAGCTACAGTATCCTGTGATAAAGAGATATCATTTGTAAACTCTTTTATTCGCGAATGGATCACCAGAAATTTTTTAATTAATTAATAATTTGGTTGGAAAAAGAATTAACAAGCCTAATAAATTTTAAACTATATGGATTTAATTGGGTATAAGATTTAACATTTCTATAGAATAGTGACACGAGATGTATACACAGTTACAACACATAAAAACTATAAAAAGCAATTATACATTACATACAATATAATTCAACAGAACTAACATAACCTATACACTCATAAACCCAATGTTCAACATTCTAATTACCTGTTTTAACGAAGTTTTTTCCCCCTTATCCTAGAAGAATATGGCTCTTCAGTTTTCAAATTAAGCTTAACAAACAACTTACAACAACAACTAACCAACGAACAAGCCAGTAAACAACCTAAAGATAATGCTTCAAGGCGGTTTAGCTCTTGCGGGGCAACCAAACCGCACTTGCGTATCTCTCGACTCCCCAATAGTTTCCATGGGGTCTCTCACATTCGTCTCTCACAAACCTTTCTGGTTATGCTCGCTCTGATACATTAGGAGAATCAATGTTAGAACATACAGCTTTTGCTTTTGATATACTTTGCGTGAAAACGAATCCAGAAGCTTCACCTTACATTAAATTACCCTTGTCTATTGAGAAGCCGAAATCCTGATCCTTAGTCAGAGCCCGACCCAGAAAATGATAAGGGCCTTCTCACAAAAGGATGATTCAGCAGGTCAGCCGCAGTTGGCCGCTTTTCTGGGTTCACTTTGAGACACGTAAATATGAAATCCCGAGCATCTAGAGACAAAGTATCAGGCACTTCCGGTAGCACACCCTTGCTGATACGAAACAGGGCTTGAATCTGTGCATATGCACAAATTCTGACTTTTTAACTCTTACTTTATTAACAAAATCTCATACGTTTTAAAAAAATAAACATTCAAATGTTGTTTAAGATTTTTATTTAAAAAGTTTTTTTATATCTTTGTTGTTAACAGAACTAACAATGATTCCAATTATGCTAACGTCTACTAAATGACCAGCACTGTGATGAGACTAAATATCAAGCTGAGCTATATAATATATTTCTGTATATTTATAGAAACCCAGACGGTTTGTATACATCTACTCCGGAATATCTAAATAGTCGGTTACTTTTATGAGAAATTCTCTGCTGTAGTTATATAAAGTAAGTATGAAAATCTTGAAGACTTACGGGATCGAGATGGGAGTAAGGGACATGGCCAGTCAACATTTCCAGGACAGTGCACCCTAGGCTCCATATATCAGCTAGATTTCCATACCCATCATTACGCTTCGGGTTAATAACCTGATCAAAATATTATGTTCCATTTAGACACACACAACTGTACAAGTATAGCCTTAAAAGTACAGACGAAGTGAAATGGACCAACATATCTCTAACGTATGAGTAACTGGTGTGAACTTAAAGTTTATCAACACCAAAGAAAATGAATAGATATTTAAAACTTAAATTACTTCCAGATTGTCAAGTGAAGATCAGTTCACAATGAATGCAGCAAAATAAGTTTGAGCAACCAATGTCAGACCTCAGTAACATATTTAAGTTTGAGATCAAACATTTCTGCTGATTTGTGAAATGTTTGTCTACCATTGCATTCACATAATTAAAAAGAGTAGAAAGGATAAGTGTGTGATAATCTCCCAAAAAATACCTCTGGAGCCATCCAGAATAGAGATCCCCTGCAGGACTTAATGTCATTTAATTTCGACACCTAAACAACAAAACAGGTACCAAGTATGGGGGATGAGTAATGTACTGAGTTTAAAGCAAAAACTATAAATATCTAGAAACGGAAAAGAACCTCTGCCAATCCAAAATCAGCAAGTCTGATGGCTCCATTAGTGTCAACCAATATATTTGCACATTTGATGTCCCTTTGACACATCAGATGATAAAAGTAAGCGACCCAGGAAATCAGAGGCTCAAGAAATACTGGGACAGCTATGGCGAGAGTTAGTGGAGAAATGTATCTACTAGTCTAACCTGTGAACAAAACCTCTATCATGGAGATAGTTCAAACCACTGAGAATCTGTCTTGTGTATGCGGAGACTTGAGAGTCCCCAAGCTGGTAACTTCTGTAAACTTTTAGAAGGGACCCTTGCCTTACAAGCTCAAGAAAGATGTATAAATTTGACTCATCCTGCAAACAGAAAAACGCATTATACTGTATAATTATGGATCGTGCAAAAAAAATGCTTAGGGATAGAAACTCCAGAACGGGATAACACCTTGGCTGTGCCACGGTACCGGACAATATTCTGATGCTGAAGCCGACTAAGTAGTTCAATCTCCTGTAAGGAAGAATTTAGCAACCTGCTTCCCAAAAGATTATAAGATAAAATGGAAATATGCTGTTGATCATCTCACCCCCTCGAGTTGTTGTATGCACTCTTGTGCTTGACTTCCTTGATCGAGTAGAGAAACTTCTTTGACAGCAAAGAATTCCCCATCACTACATTTAACATGAACAGCCATCAAAAAGCATCTAGGTTGATATCAGCCAGAGGCATTAAGAAGAAGAACACTGTTCAATTCAAGTTCAACATACATTAGCAACCAGTAAGACTTACATTGAAATTCCTTCATAGACGGAGCCAAATGATCCTCGTCCCAGAAGAGCACCCTTTTGCCAAGACGTGATGATAGATCCGGACGGATAAATCGAGGAAGTATTGGACCAGGCGCCAGGATCAGAAACCCCAAGTGACCGATAAATCCGATCCATCTCGCCTTCATATCCTCCGATGATTCGGAAACTGGTGCGATCTGGGAACTCCCGAGAGCGAGTCATTAGTAAAGAAGACGAATCTGAAAAATCATCAGAAGAAGTCGATGCGTCGTAGTTGATAGACTTAGACGCATCTCGATGCTGTAGCTGCCGATTCGAGGATTTCTTCTTCATAAAACGGATAATGAGATCCATAAAGCTAACGAGACGGAGCTTGGAGCTTTCTCTATTTACTTGAGAGCACGAAAACGGCTATATAAACAGGAAGTTCAAGCTAGACGAAAACCGAACCTATTACTTGAGAGAAAGAGGGAGAGGCGATTGACGATTGATTGCTGCGACGGAGGAGGAGACTGGAGTTTTCTCTTTCAGACTTTCCCGAGAAAATGTAGAGATAAACTAACGGCAGAGAGATAAACAGAGGAGAAATGTAAACAAAAACGCGGTTCTTCTTTGTTTTTTTTTTTAATGAGATTTTTTTTTTTGGGTGAAATTTTTAAAGAGTTTATACTTTATATTATTTTATGTTAACCCAATGGATAAGCTGTCATCTTATAAGTTCGAAGTCACGAGTTCGAACTCTGTCTCGTGAATGTGCGACTACGCCTCGTATGTGATGTTTAAGGCCACCAGATCGATCAGTTGTGATCCGTATCCCCTGTGTAGATTAAAGGTATCAGATCGACCATTTGTGACCCGAATTACCAACAAAAAAAAATTATGTTTGGCTCTATTTAGGCCCTTCAATTTTTATCCAACTTTTTTTTCACAACCTTTTTTAAGAGGTACATATGAAATGAAATGGCATTTGGAAGTGGGACAATAAGACTTTTCTTTTTGTAACCAAACATTAAGTAGAAAATAATTTCGTGTTGCTTGGTCCAATCCGGAGACAAAGAGTTTACAAAAACGAAATCATGGAATAGAAGACGAGAACCCCAAACCAAATAATCCACTTGTTGATTCTTCGTGCGGGGAATTAGTGTCAAAGGCAGGACAATTTGGGTGGTGTCCCCCTAATATTTGAAAATCATGAGGGAGTGTCTCAAAGGCAGGTCAGTCTTCCGGGTTCTGAGTGAGATTAATTAGCTCTGCACAATCAGTTTCAAATTGATGACAGTTTATTCCTCTAACGCGAAATTCAGTCATCATCCACAACAAAACTTCCAACTTTGATGACAATAAGATATTTTTAGGGTGAAGCACTTGCAAATTTTCAAGTATTTTTTGAAACGGAGCTAGATCGTGAGACGCAGTTCACAAGTTGTTGAAGAAAAAAAGTGGAAGTTGCAGGAGTTGTTGGAACAAGTCACTGTTGTTTCACCAACTAGAGTTGTTGATGTAGTAAAAGAAAAGAAAAAAACGTAAAAGAAAAGGAAAATACAAAAATTGGGTGTTTTCAGATATATGTTGGTTAAGTTATAAGATTTTCTAAACCCTAAATATAAAAGGTAAAAGAGAGTGCTTTTAGGGTTAGCCGAAACGTGATAGAAAAAAGTTGATAGAGAGTTTTTTTTAGAGAGTTTGTGATACTTTGTTTTAGTGAGGAGAGAGATAACGTAGAAACATCGTTGTATCGTCTCTGCCTTGGGTGGGTTAGAAATCGCAGGTGACAAGCTAAGAGAAAGTTTTAGGGTTGTGTAAAACCAATCAAGAGAGTTGTAAGCTTCTTGATACAATTTCTAATAAAGTGTGTCTCGGTGTGACCGAGTTTGAGGACGTAGGCACAAGGCCGAACCTCGTTAAATTGTTGTGTGTTCTTGTGTTTGAGTTCTTATTGTTTATCAAGTTCATCCACTTTTTTAATTGGTATCAGAGTGGGCATCTGAACCTAATCTTATAGACTTACAACAGGTGAGGATCCTGCGAAGAAGATGGACTCGGTGGAGCTTGTTGTTGTGAGTCGAACTCCAATACTGAAAAAAGAAAGTATGAACATTGGAAGATGAAGACGCGAGCTGCTATTGGAGTTATTCATCAAGATGTGTGGACTACTGTAGAAAAGGGATGGTTGCCGCCTACTGAAAAAGGTAAAGATGGGACTGATATTCCTATAGACGAATCTTTATGGACTGACCATGATGAAAGAATGGCAAAGTATAATACTAATGCTTTGTCCACCATATTCGAAGTCGTTAATGATAATCGAGTCAAGCGAATTCAGTGTTGTGAATCAGCAAAGATGCTTGGGGCAAGCTTAAGAAGACTTATGAAGGCTCGTCTAATGTAAAAAGATCTCGAATTGATATGCTAGCCTAAAAGTTCGAGACTTTAAGAATGGAAGAGGATGAGACCGTTGAGAAGTTTAGTGGAAAATTAAGTACGATCGCAACTGAAGTAGAAACTATGGAAAAGACATATAAAGACAAAAGGTTAGGTAAGAAGCTTCTTAGATATCTTCCACAAAGATTTGATTCGAAGAAGACTTCCATGGCAACGACACTAGACACTGACACAATGGACTTTGATGACGTCTTAGGTCACTTGCAAGCTTACGAGATAGAGATAAATGGTTATAAAAAAGGCAGCTCGAAAGGTACAACGTCTATCTCTGAAGAACGTATGGAAATTGATGAACTAAAAAATCATATGAAGATTATTATAAAGAGTGTAAATTGATTGTTGAGAAGGCTTGAGAAAGCTAATGAGAGGTCGATCTCTAAACCTTATGATGTTGGTCGTGATTGTGCAAGTAAATACAAGGGAAAGGAGATTCAATGTCATGAATATCAAGGGTTCCGACATTACAAAGCTGATTGTCCAAATGCTAAGAGAAAAGCTATGAAATGTGGAAAGTGCAAATGTTTTGGGCACTCAAAAATTGAATGTATCCATAGGGTTTCAAGAAAAGAAAAGTCATATAGTCATGAAAACGAGAGATCTGATGAGGATAAATCAAATGAGAATGGTTGATATGTTGCATTTGCAACGATTATTGATGAGGAATATGTTGCTGGAACAGAAGAATCTTCCGTTGGAACAAATGAATATGCTTTTGGAACAGATGAATCTGATGCTAAAACAGAGGAGTATGCTGCTGAAACAGAGAAAGTTGCTGGAACAAATACAGGTGCTGCAGAAACAGAAGAAGATTCATCAAAAAGTGATAACGGTGATGATTAGGGGTGGGCACGGGTTGGTACCCTTGATTTTTGGTGTACCCACTACCCGACCCGACCCTTACGGGTA